>JAODUO010000980.1:0-5000 GCA_025642075.2 Ridgeia piscesae
GGAATTATTTTACTAATAAACCACTGACGTTAAAAATGTGATTACCGTTCAGAATGGTTGCTTTGTATTAACTCTTTCACGTGCATAGCACTTAATATTTCCCTTTTGGTTCCCTTTAATATTGGTTTGTTGTCATGACTTAATGGAATGTTCGGTTTAAATTCGTGTGATGTTGATGTGTTAAGTAAGACAAAACAACAAGCATCCATAATCGTGATTATACACGCGTCGTCTTATGAGTAAAGTAATTGTGTCTGTGTCGCTTCACTTAACGCTACAATTAACCACAACTCTTCCACAGCCAGCTATAAGGCGTGGGTAATATTCAGAGTATATAATGGAAGGGCCGTGCGGTGGAGAAGCGCCGCTCTGTAGTCTACTTAAGCATAAGCGCTCGTCTACTGATTAGACCAAACAGAACACGCCACAGTGTTTTTGTAGCAGGCCGGGCACGGTACTATAATTGCGCACTGTCACGGAAGGCCTGTCTTGAACAACAGCGGTCTTGAACAGAACTGTGATTAGTAAGACCGCTAGTTGCCGGCTCTCGGCTTGAGTTAACTACTTCATGGTATGATGTGTTTAACCGGACACCGGCACCAAAACGTGAGTGACTAATTCACGATATTACCAACTTCTACTGGTGTCAGACCACACGACGTGACGCGACACGTGACGCACGCACACACACACACACACACACACACACACACACACACACACACACACACACACACACACACACACACACACACACACACACACACACACACACACACACACACACACACACACACACACATATATATATATATTACTACTGCAACATTAAAAACAGTCGCCGTAAGCAGCCTAATTAGTGACCACATAAAATTAAAATGTTCCGCAAGTAACTTCTTATATAGCCACCTATGCTTTGAATATGAATACTACACACACCTGTCCAAACACGATATCAGTTATATTAATGTGATGTATATATATATATATATATATATATATATATATATATATATATATATATATATATATATATATATACAAACACACATATATATTACATGTGTGTGTGTGTTTGTGTGTGTGCGCGTGCGTGCGTGCGTGCATGCTTGTGTGTATATATGTAGCCGTATATTCTCATGTATAAAACTGTGTGAATTGAGGTAACGTAAGTACTATGAAATGCTCAGCATCGATATAAGATCTGTAATTACTGGTTAGTTAAATACGATTCGGTGGCTGTTATAGGTAATAGTTAATCATTTTAATATGCTGATTAATGATCTTAGACAACTAACCGTTTAATCAGCTAGACATATATACCGTGCTTGATACGGTCGCCTTGATAGATTTATTGCTAGAACCAATAATTATGTCGCCGTATAAATACGTAGTTTTATATGCTACGGTGACTGCCCATGAAGGATCATGTCGTTGTTGCCAGTGATTGATATGGCGTGATATTATCGATATTGATACCCTGACGAGTATAGTATTCATCGATTCACAAGCGTTAATTATAGTCGTTATGCTTGAGAAGATAATGAAAATTGAACTTCGTTTGCTTTACATCACCTCACATGTACACACTACACTATTTGTAATTAGTTTGTTCACAGAAGAAGTAACAAATGCTGCTTGGACATTGTTGACTTCTCTCAGCAGTAAATACACAACAAGTGGCTAATAAACGGGTCATCTAGTCTTGTATTAACAATAGTGATCATGTTCCGGTAAACAATGGCGCCTGTTGTCGTCTGTAAGTTCAAAAAAGGGGCGGGCGGGCGGGCGGGCGGGCATGCAGACAAGCAGTCTGTCGATCAACCAATCAGTCAGTCAATCAATCAATCAGTCGATCAATAAATCAGTCAATAAATAATCAATCAGTCAGTCAGTCAGTCAGGCAGGCAGGCAGGCAGGCAGGCAGGCAGGCAGGCAGGCAGGCAGGCAGGCAGGCAGGCAGGCAGGCAGGCAGGCAGGCAGGCAGAAACAACAGTAAATAATAGAAACAACAGTAAATAATATTAGAAAAAGGGGTATACTGAAGATATTATTATTGGCTGTCACGACGAACATCGGGGAATAATAGTTACAGTGGCGCCTTTACAGACAGTCACATAGATCTGTTTGCTGGATATACGTGTGCGCGAGTAGTTTGTCACTCGCCTGTTCACTTTCAAACTCGCGCGTGATAGTGATAATACTAATATCCCACCACATAAGTTTCTAAACTAATCCGCAAGAGGGCAGCATTGCTATAAGCCAACGCAACATCTCTTAACTGGATATGTTGCTGAGAACGCTTGACTTTCTTGAAGAAAATATTAATATCAGTGCACGCTTAATCAGTAGTTGCGACTAATTACGTAGTATTAGATTATCTCCACCGGTGCTGACTAAAGTATGTATGAATTATTGCAAATACGAGTTATGTTATGCTTCAGTTCTACCATGAAGAACACTGCGTTTCGGTTTTTTCGTAATCAAACGATAATGAGGCCAACATTTAAATAACATATGCGACGGAATTTCCGAATGGACAACATCTTCAGCATCCATTTTTATTGTTTGACTGACCTTGTTGCCGTGCATTTTGTGACAACACGACTAGTTTGTTTTTAGTGACGACAATAATATGACGGGTGGGGCAGAAGGAACAGCGGGGCGTGAACACACTTAGCTGTCATCTCCTGCAAGTACTTCGATAATTAATTTGCTTCAACAAAATTCATTAACTAGTGTGCTGGGTTGCGGGACATTTAATATGATCGTATACACGTCCACGTCCACAGGTTGTAGCATTACTTACATTAGCTCCATTGATTCCGTTAATCATAGCTTAACCGATTAACAATTTATAATTGAACAAACCGTCAGCAGTTGTAATCAGATCATTATAACGCGGTAGATCCATTGCAAGATACATTTCTAAGGCCATGTCACCACAATTCGAGCACTGGTTTGTAAAAACGAGCATTAACCTATCATTTACGCTTTACAACGGACCATCCATAGTTGTTTATGTCGTGGATAGTAGTTCATTATTAATAGGAATTCCGCGCGACTGATCCGTACTGAAAACAACACGGTCATAAATGCCTTCTCATAGGGCATGAAAACGTTTTACAATGACGCCATAGTTGTGGCATTGAGTGCAAACGGCAGTGTATCCATTCCAAATTGTGTTCGGATTTTCCTACAATGATCTCCCGGATTTTTATAAGAAAAGAGTACAACATAAAATTGTATCAACATGATTACATAGACTTGTCGCTGGTTTAAAGGCGTTCCCTTAAGTAATGAGTAAGTCTTGGTGATCATCGGTGGCGATTATGGTGGAGGTCTTGCAAGAGACTCAGCGGGTACAGTTGAAGGAGTTTGTGATCCTCAAGGGACGCAGTTGGGTTCTTGTTGAGTGTCAGGGGGTCCAGTAGTCAGCAGGGGAAGGGTTTATGGGAACAACACCTGGGTGCAATTGAAGTTTGGACGAATCTAAATGGTAAAGGTGAAAGTTTTGTAATGAGCCTACAGTTGGTAATGATCTCAATTGAAATTAGTGTTGTTGCTTGTGATCTGACACTATTGCCATGGACGATGTTACCATTCGCTTGGCGTCGTTTCTGTAGCGAATTTACTCATATGATATGCCTATGCATTAATAATGAGTAAACTAGCATAGTTTCTTCGTGACGTAGGTTTCAATGCTCCTGAGAGCAATGGTTCATGAAATGCATTAAGCAGGTTTTAATTGTGCAGTGCAGCAACCACACAAACACGCAGAATAGGAGAAACAAACATAGAGTCTACCTTATGTTGAGTATTTTTTTAAATAAGGAGCTTAACAACTGTTTAATTAAACAGACAAGATGGACTTGATTATGTGTTGCATCACACAAACAAGTCTATGCAACAATACATTAAAATTAACGAGATAAAATTAGGTCAATCACTAATAAAGAACGCTCTGTAAGCTTCGTGAAAGCAGAGTTGATAGGTAAAGTAATTGGCAGAGTTGTAGTGGTGAAAGCTTTTCTCATGATGTTAACCATGCCATATGATCTGCCGTATATCTAGCATGTCACATGACCGTTCAAGCATTTCAGTGTGTGATTAGTTTACCTTGTTGTGTTGCAATACGTTCTTAAAATATACAAGCCCCCTCGTAAATACACTACTGGTCGGCAGAACTTGTAGAACGCATGCTAATAATATAACAATCCAGACTGAACTGTCAACAGGAAGCCAGCATGGTTAGTGGCGAGTCACCTTTTTTGAAGGAAGCCCCGACTATCAGCAAAGTTTAAAGAAAACAAGACACCAGCAACAAGAACGCATCATCACCCCTTTGATGTGGTAGCGATGTCGGAAGTGAAGGTGTCCTCCGGGTTCCCCTAACGTGTCGCCACAAGCAGGTGTATTCCATGGCTGGCATTTCGCCGGAGGTCGGCCATGGCAAAGAACGCATTAGGTTATGTCAACAAAACTGTTTTGGTCACTGTTTGTGAAGAATAAGAACTAGATTTATTGTCCAAATTTTACAAATACATAAAAATATTAACCTCTTAAGCCCTGAGTTTCTGAAGGCCTCAACGCTATGACCAGAGTTGGATTCATATAATGAACCGTATCGTAACAATTGTTCATCACAATTAAATAAAAGTGTAAATAATCTGAACCAGAAAGGAATTATCTATACATTGATGTACGCATCATTGTTGTATGACTAACTGAAATTAATTAATATATAATTTGCATATATAAAAAATCCAAGATGTTTTGTTGATTCCTCTATAATTATAAACAATTATTTTTTCAATTATTACATCATTGCAGGTGTCTTCAATGATTAACATAAATACTAACACTCATACATCAATTGGGTTCTATTTTATATCACTCGGGAAGTTGGTCCTGTTGTTCTCAAATCAGGATTGAAATAGTACATACAGCAAATGACACTGTCATCACAAGTACTATGTGGAATGTAGCACATGCTAGAA
>JAODUO010000980.1:10000-15000 GCA_025642075.2 Ridgeia piscesae
TGGCCCCATCAAACAGTGTATAGGATGGTGATTAAAAAACCAAAGTGGTAATGTTTAAAATAAAAGAAACCTTTATACACTGCCACAATTGCTTTGACTAAAATGTATAAAAATGCACAGAAGTGCAAAGCGAAAGCAAAATAATAAATATAGTTTTCTGTATTCAATTAACAACACGAATCACTCATAATCGTTTATATCGGTACATTTGATGAACATTATTGACAATTTAGTTTTAGGTATCTGTCATGTGTCTTTCTTTTATAACACATAATTGAAGAGAGGCGCGGGTTGTGTAGTGGTTAGCACATCCGTCTGGCCCGGGTTAAATACCCGGTTACGGCAGTCTTGGCACATTTGGTATCACAACCTGGCTCCCAACATTGGGGATGTCCTGTGTATCCTTCGCGAACCGGAGTATCATGTTAATGTCGGTTCCGTCTCAACTTGGGACGTAAAAGATCCACTCCACTGAGGACGACAGGCACCCTGGCAGTGACCACCCTCAGTGCCAGCATAGCAAGGTCAACTTAGCATAAATATTCTGAACAAGACTGACTAGTTCAACGAGACCTCATAAGATCATAACATTGTAACCACAATATATACAGACTAGTCAGTTAATAGAACCCTGTCGAGTGTTGAACACAACTACAGTTACAACTAGAACATTAACTGAAGCAAAATTATTGGCCTAAGACGTTGTTATGTGAACTATCGTAAACGCCTTCCACAATGTGATGACGTCATCACGTGACGTTCGCGCGATTATTTCTGCCAGAAAACTGGTTTGACTTACGTCATCTCTTCCTATTTCAGGGCGGATATATGGAGATGTATACCTTTACCTTGAATCCTCTTCTACTACGTACTCGAGGAGTTGACGAGGAAGGGAGTCAATCGCTGACTCGTGTAATCCTCCGCCCTATTTCGTAGATACTTGTCAATGTGACCCTTAAATTGGTTGACGCTTGCGGACATAACAGCACTTCCAGGAAGTCTATTCCAGTCGTTTACTATCCATTGAGTGAAAGAGTACGTTCTTATATCAAGCCTAGAGTGTAATTTGTGTATTTTGTAAGGGTGCCCTCTTGTTTTGCCATCCTCATTTTCCATAATAAAGAAATCGGGAGGAAAAATACTATCCAACCCATTTATTATTTTAACAACTTTCAATAAATCGGGCTCTCACCCTTCTTGTTTCCAAAGTTGTTATTTTTAGTATTCTTAGTCGACCTGCATAGTCTAAATGCCTTAATTAAGGAATAATCCTGCTCATCCTTCGTTGTATAGATTCTAATAAATCTATATCTTTCTGTTTAAATGGGCACACAGCGAATGACGAGAATGGTTGTTCATGATCCCCTTCGACGGAAAAGGACTTCAGACATACGTTCAATTTGATGACTGTATTTATTATACTTGTGATATTATTTCCTAAAAATATAGCCGTCTTAGAAGACAAAGCCAACCTGCAAGATGTTGTACGCACAATTATTCTAGATAACCAGCAAGGGTAACATAACTTCAAATGACCTTCAGTGGGACAACCTCCAAACAAGAAGAAAAACTAACAGACAGTATAATATACCAGATGGAACATAACCTTATAGATATCCTACTAGATCACTATATCAAATGCACCACTAGATGCTCATGTAAACATGAAAATCAGTTGATACAAATTAAACACTAGGCAAATATATTTGGAAACAGCCTTTTTCCCAATCACAATAAAAGAGTTGAAATCTCTAACGCCAAGCTTTGTATCACGTATATCACTAAACTCAGTAAAATAATCCTAATTCTAGTAATTAATTGAAACGAGCCACCACGAGCATTGGCATGATGTGTCCATGGGACATTTTGCCAGTCACATATACAAATACATACTCGTCAGGTGTCACGAAAGAATTAGTTAAGACACAGAAAAAGTTGGAACGCTGTAAGAGGTCGGACTCGTATCGCAGATAGGCTTTTCGGTGCATCATACCACTTCCGCACTTACAATGGTATGTCCGCTAGTTTGGTGAATTCAAGTTCTTTCCTTGTCAACCAGCTCTCATCAATGGTCAATCATAGTTTAAGAGAGCAACCACTTCATCCCTATTGTATGAGTTCATAACGTCTCCTTGTCGCTTGCGTATCTCACTCACTATTATATACATAGCGGGAGGGCATGTTTTTACAACAAAGCCACAGCGAATATCATAAGAAACCAGTTCCTATGTGTGTGATTTGACGGAGGTGTTTACTCGCAGCGCAAACGCAAAATGTTTACCAAATATATGCTGGCCCTCTCGATCGGTTGCAGGCTGTTGTATTTTGGTAGGCCCGCAAGACAGGCAACATACTTGAAAACCCCCTTGGAGCAACTGTTGGCCTAATTTGGGTGAACGAAACCCGGAATGTCGGAGGGACGCGTCTGTTTCTGCGAGGTTAATGGAACGGTTTACTTAAACTTAGGTCTACAAACAAATACAAACATTTTAATTTTTGAAACCCGACCTCAGTCCGAGCAAACAGCACAACAACGTCGTCTTGTTCTTGTTGTTCTTCTTGTACTACTTATTATTCTTTTTCTTGTTGTTGTTCTTTTTCTTGTACTTCTTGTTATTCTTATTCTTCTTGTTCTCCTTCTTGTGCTTCTTGTTATTCTTATTCTTCTTGTTCTTCTTGTTCTCTTTCACGCACTTCTTGTAATTCTTATTTCTCTTGTTATTCTTATTCTTCTTGTTCCTGTTATTCTTCAATTTCGTCGTCTTCTATTCGCCTAGACTCAATTTGCTGAGGACACATGCGGTGAATGGTGTATGGCAGGCGAACAGGAATTTACTTTAAATACATTTATGGAGTAAAATCACAATTAGTGTAAGTAAACAGCAATGCCAGCATCACAATTAGTGTAAGTAAACAGCAATGCCAGCATCACAATTAGTGTAAGTAAACAGCAATGCCAGCATCACAATTAGTGTAAGTAAACAGCAATGCCAGCATCACAATTAGTGTCAGTAAACAGCAATGCCAGCATCACAATTAGTGTCAGTAAACAGCAATGCCAGCATCACAATTAGTGTCAGTAAACAGCAATGCCAGCATCACAATTAGTGTAAGTAAACAGCAATGCCAGCATCACAATTAGTGTATGTAAACAACAATGCCAGCATCACAATTAGTGTAAGTAAACAGCAATGCCAGCATCACAATTAGTGTAAGTAAACAGCAATGCCAGCATCACAATTAGTGTAAGTAAACAGCAATGCCAGCATAACAATTAGTTAACTTCTAAAATGTTGAACCCTTGGACGATGCTCTTAAACGGGTCCAGGCGGTTCTGATTAAAACTATTTTGAGGGAGGTAGTTGTAAAGTCGAATGGTATTTGTGGAAAACTAATAGAGGTGGTAATTACGTATAGACAAGGAATGGAATTTTCTTGTGATATTTGGATATCGATCTTCACCGAGACACATCAGTGCGTCAATCATTGTACTAAATACCAAGTGTACTACTTTGTGTCCAAATCAGGGGATTTGAGTGTTCGTCTATGTCGATTACCCGTATTGATATTAAAAAAATAACGAAATCCTATTAGCCGTCGCTGCAATATTCTAGGCCTGGAAACACGTCTATACATTGTATACTTTACTTCACCCGAGCCTATTAAAACTCCGTGATAAGAGCTAGGACAGGTAAGGTCTTGTCCTGCTTTTTATGTAACTCGACTTTTTATGTGTAGGTATCGACGTTTTGATTGTGACGTAGACAAAATACACGGGCCCATCAGAGGTTGTGTTTGTATTGACACCAATGCTACTATAAAAAAACGCCAGGCAATTTGGTATTGTGCACAATATTAAGATTCAGTTTTTATAACACACAATGCGCCTATAAAAGTAGACTTTACTGTATTATTGTTCTTTAATGGCAACTATTTTCAGTCCTTAAAAACGGTAAAATCGACATTCCGTCGCCCAAGAAAGTATTGATATTCTGTCTATGTCTATATTTTAATTGGAAAAACCCGAAGGTCATTATGCCAATGTACCATAGATAGCCTAGTGGTAGCCAAAACTTGCACTTTGTTATTATGTGTGTGTGTGTGTGTGTGTGTGTGTGTGTGCGTGCGTGCGTGCGTGCGTGCGTGCGTGCGTGCGTGCGTGCTGCTGCTGCGTGCGTGCGTGCGTGCGTGCGTGCGTGCGTGCGTGCGCCTGCGTGCGTGCGTGCTGCGTGCGTGCGTGCGTGCGTGCGTGCGTGCGTGCGTGCGTGCGTGCGTGCGTAATGGTCAATTCTGAAGTAAGACTTTATATAAGTGTAATATTCCTTGACGCTTCTTTGTCTCTGAAAAACTGCAATCCTCATTTTTATTGTAGGCAATTTTCAGCGCTGGTGTACCCACAGCGAATCCCCGGGGGTAGGGAGTAGGCCGGCCGGTCTGCCGCCGTGAGTCTGAGTCAGCGACAGCCGGTAGCTCACGCTCGCCTGCCGCTGAAGGACGAAATAAACCAGACGCGAACAGCTGCTGACTGGCGGTGCATGATCCCGCCGCAGACAGCTCGGGCTGTTGGCGGTCGCACCACCTAGGCCCGTCAGCCACGGGGAAGAGAGCTGTACTGGCGGTGAAACACAACTCCAGGAAGTCGACGATATGAGCGCATCCAAGTGCGCGATCCGTGACGGGCGATCAAACACGCCGAGTTGCCGGCGGCGTTGTGTCTTCGCACGTTGCCCGAGAAGAGATGTTGCGTTTGCCGTTGTACCGAGTCGGACGGCCTACTATAATGTAGGAAGTCAACTCGACAGTTACGTTAAGTCACTACGGTATAGTGTATTTACCCCAGGGAGAGTAAAGTACATGTTAAACGCCATGACTTAAAAGTGATGATAATGTTGGGTAATGAAAATTACGTGACAAATTGCACATACCGTCCGGTATTTAAGCATCTAACGGTAAACGATCCAGGGTGTGTGTGTGTGTGTGTGTGTGTGTGTGTGTGTGTG
>JAODUO010000980.1:20000-22500 GCA_025642075.2 Ridgeia piscesae
TATATATATATATATATATATATATATATATATATATATATATATATATATATATATATATATATATATATATATATAATATTTTTGGACAAATACATATGTTTCATTACATTTGACAACATGTCAACGTCTACCATTCAACCCGCTCATCTTGTTGACAGATTTTATGACATGTTTTGAGAGGGCACAACATCGACGAAATCAACTTAGAAACAAAAACACGAGCGCACATTTACGCTGAAGGTGCTAATTTGGGAAAATATTTCAGTTGATCTTACTCGTAGCTCCCGGTGTAACTGTCAATGTTCGTTGCGTTGCTTTCAAACCGTGTTCGTGTCACGCTCGTCTATTTTTCTCTGCGGCTGTTCCAAGGTGCTTCACTACGCAGGCCTACTGCACGCGTCCCAGCTGTTGTATTGCTCCAGCGCCGTGACGTAAGCTAACAGGCACGCGCTACGGGGCACGCGCTTGTAACGCACGTGTCGCTGTGTTGCCAGGAAGCCCAGATCTGGTAGTGCCTAGGAATTGAACTAGCAACGTCTGAATTTTGCATAAATACGCCTGGGGGTCTAAACCACTCTGTTTTTCCATAATTTTAATACAATTATAGTCGGTGCGATACATCAAAAAGGGAATGACGCATCCGTGTATGATTTCGTGATGTGCATTTAGCCACGGGTGATTTGCAATGTGTCAAAATATACCAATTTGTCACACGTCCTGCTTCCGGATGAAACATCGGTGCATATTGGCGAGGGGGACATTTGTCGGTCTAGCATGGTTGGGTTTTGCGGTGACGTAGACGTTGACTAATGCCAACTGTCGAGGGAAAGTCGCCGTCGGTTGACTGCGTCAATATAGAGCCGTGAGTGTTTGGCACGGGACCTGGTGAACGCGTAAGTCTCACGATTGCGCACTAGCGACAGGACGGGCCGAATATTGCCAATCATCGTCAACATAACGGGCCGTCACGTCCAATCTCTCCCGAAACGTTCGCGCCGGTGTTCTCGTGACAGTCGCCGGGGTGACATGGCTAAACGAGCGATCACCATGGTAACGCATTCGGAGGCTGCTTAGCGCTACAGCTCGGGTTTCTCTCCAGTGGCGAGCGCCGCTGTTAGCTGGCGGTTGAAACGGGCGGCTACCATTAATTTCAGCCGCCGAATTCGACTCTATTTACAGACTGGGAAAGCGCTCGGCTGCTGGAGGCTGGCTGGTTGGCAGACATCGCTGCCTCTGTGATGAACGAGCACATGTACGTGCATATGTAATGCGGACGCCGGCTGATCTAATATTACCGGCCGAATTGATTAACTGCGCGAGTTCAAACGCGTCACGCTGCCGCTTCGGGAAGCGACGATACTCGCGGTCGGGCATCGACCGAACGACTGAGGACGCGGTTAAACACCGCTTATAATCGGGTCTGCTGTAGGTAGGGCAGCGGGCGGACACCGACACACAGGGTGGCATTCTCGGAACCCGGGAGTGTGACCTGGGATAGATGACATCATCATAACGGAGCGCCGGAAAGCGGAAACGAACCGCTAATCGCGTCCGGTCAGCTGCAGGGGATTTGTCGCCAGACGGGTCTCGGGTACGTGCGTGAGTACGTGCGTGTGCATACGCCAAGCACCGGTCTATATCCGCTTGGTCACGACGGCGGATGAATGGAGCCGTTGTGTCTTCTCCGGTGACCAACCTCAGCGGTAGCGGGCCACTTCCGGGGCAGAGTACGCATCGACCTGGATCGGTAGATCGATGCCGACGCGCGCCTACGTTGCCGTGTAATTTGTAAACAGAGCGAAAGAAAGCAGACCATCGCCAGGTCGACTTCTGAGCCGAGGTCCGCAGTCAGCTTCGAGCGCCGGCGGCTGATTTATTTTAGGAGGAACTTTTGTTTCTAACCGCCAAGATGCGGATTCCCGTAGTAGTGGCTACGGCGCTGAGCGTGTAGGCAAACAGTGGAATTGCAGAAACAACACGCTCATCGACGAGTGTCAATACCTGCAAATCACCATCCGGGATTACAGCGATCTTATCACGTCATATATCTTACATTCGTGATTCACAAACTACACAAAGATGTGCTCTTGTGATTGGGAATACACGGATGTAAGGGTGCGCTGTCGGAGCAATACACACTCGCTTGACAACACGGTACGCTCCCATCGCTGCCCGTACGGTGACAACATGACAACGATTCACGGTGACAGCCAGACAGACTGCCGGCGACATGGTCCCGCCGGCGTCTGGACACACGGATTATCGCGCGTGCGGCTAGGACGTCATGTGTTTTTACTAGTTTGTCTTGTAGTTTTGCTGGAGACCGCAAATGCTGGATCTATATACAATGCGTATAAGCATAATGCGAGCGAAGAGGCACACGCTAAAGTTGACGGAACGGTGAGTACCTTGACTTTGGATACAAAACCCAGCGCCTAATACTATAAATAACATAGCAAGTATACATTCCAATACAGGGATGTACAGGGATGTAAAG
>JAODUO010000980.1:27500-42500 GCA_025642075.2 Ridgeia piscesae
TGAAGGACCTCCTTAAAAGCTGTTGACATTTCACCAGGTGGAGGACATCCAGACCTGCAGTAGCACCACTGAACCCAGTGGTTGATAAATTACATGGACCAGAAATTACTGCTTACATCTCGGTTATTAATGAAATTCATAACTTTATCTGGAGATTAATTACTAGAACGAATAGATTCCGTAACTCATTTATACTGTGGGCTTTATACAACTGTCAGTAAAAAGGCTATTAATACGGTAGGATTTGCGGTATCAAATGTATTTCTATTGTATTTGTATGATGAGTTAATTGTAACCTATTGTAATGTCAATCCAACTCAGTTGAGTTGCTAATAAAACTGGTGTTATTAGTATTATTATAATCCACCCATCATTTGGATAGGTAAGTTATTTTTGACAGGTAAATTATATGGTTGAATTGATAGTCATTTATGGAACAAAAAAAGCTGGTTGCATTTTATGTGCTAATTGAAAACATTAGTGTATCCGTGAATTATTGCATTACCAGGGTATATATAGTAAATATACACATGTAGATTGGCTTCAATGTATGTTTAACTCCAGGGTTGTTTCTTTAGAATGGTACAACATTGATGGGGTCCACATGATTATGACCTAATTAAGACTGGTTGATTAAAGTATTTTCTATGAATAAGTATAAACTCTAAGGAAGCCAAAACACTTGGTGTCGACTCGTGGGTGAACCATATTAGATCACCCAAACTCTGGGCACACACCTTTTGGGCGTACATCTTTGGGCACAAGACAAATGGATATAATAGTATTATAACTTTTGATTTAAGGAGATGATATTTGGTTATATAACAAAAATTAGGCACAAAGACATTTGGTTACATTATTAGTCTAGTACTGACCTTTCATCATACTTTTATAATATACAAATAAAAATATAAATTAATTAATTAATAATTTGATCATATAATTGCTTCTTTAGTGGCAAACCTGAATAGACATGAAACATGGCATAATATTTTTGTTTACTCTAAATGTTGTCAGCATTTTATAGCAACACTTGTTGGTCTCGCCCAATGTTGTCAGAATTCTCACAGTGAAGGAACATACAGACACAGCCAAAACACCAGTAGTTTGTTTTAGCAAAACACAGATAGCTAAAAAAAAGTCATACACCCACAGTTGCACAGCTGCTGAAAACTGTCAATAGTTCTTAAAACTGACACAGAGTCAGTTCTTCCCTGTGTACTGGAATTGTAGGGTCATAAAGCCTGGACCACCCAAGAGCTCAGTGTCTGGCCACATGGCCCTGGTCAGATGTTAGGGTTTGATATAGTCACCAACAGGCACAGGCCATAACACTAGCCCAGACAGTCTGCCATCTGGCAAACAGCGAATTACCAACATCTATGGTTACACTTACTTTGGGAGCTGTTTTTGCCATGTGCAGTTTAACTGTAATTGAGCTGTCCCTTGGAATGGAGGTACAGAAAGTTTTCTAGTGGACTGAATAGTCCATTGGACAGTTGACCTCTACTGGCAACTGTCCACTGAACAACCGCCTACTGGGCAACTGTCCACTGGACAACTGTTCACTTGGCAGTTGTCCACTGAGGAACTGTTACCTTCTGTATAATTATACTACTGTTAGACACTTTTAATATCAGTTATCACACTTTCACTGGTTTCATTTTGGAATTTCATGAAATTGCATGCCATTTCAGTGAACAGCTGAATCATGACGCGTCCATTCTACAATTTCTAAAAACGTAATATGGTATTTTTACTATTTAAATACTAACTAACCCCCTAAGTGTACTTACACTTTAAACAACTAATCTGTCATTAAATTACTGTCCTGCAAATTCTATTATAACAATTATAACAAATATAATGATGCCACAATTACTATGGCTCAAGGTTACTCCCTGTGCACAGTAAATGTGGAAAATATCAAAACAAATTCTATTAGGTACAAATATCAGTCCATGCTTGGGCAGTGGTGATATAAAACAAAATAGAAATAACTGAAAACTATTTACAATGAGTTATATAATGCCTATGTATGTAAGAATACATGTTTGTTATTTGTATGTAATCTGATTAACCTCTGTAATCAGGCCACCTGTTTAATCAGACCTCTATAAGATTACTTCAATCACTAGTGTGACCTATTTTGAGGGTCCTACATTATCAGATTGTATAGAATCAGGCACCTAGGTTATATTTGGGGTCATAAGGTGAACTGCACTGGACATGTTGAACTTTGAATTTATTTATTAGGGTCATATATCAGGCTTGGCACTGTGCCATGAAGGACACAGCATGTAACGTCATGGGAAGATATCAAACCAGGTTCCTAACAGTAACACTTATTGGATGATATATATATATATATATATATATATATCATCCAATAAATATATATATATATATTATATACATATGATAACAATGCATTCCATCCCTTTCCGGCCTAGTGTCAATTACATTTTCGCCTTTTCAAAATAATAAATACCTATTTTGCAAAATTGGCTTGACTTTACATCAGCCTGAAAAATTGTGTATTTGCTAATTGATGTTTATATTTGGTATATTTGATCAGATCTATGTAGTTGATAGCAACTTATATTTTGTGTATTTTACCGACTTGGACTTTGTTTTATAGAACTTTAAAATTTTATATTAATTTTAAGTTTAAAATATTAATAAAGATACATAGGTCGACATAACCAAAACCGCCTCCATCTTTTTTGGTACAGTAATTTCTTCAGATTTAATATCAGCACCAGGGAAACTATGACATCATTAGGAAGTAAAGTTATGTATTTGAAGTTTTTAATTATTTTAATAATTTGATAATGCATACATTTGACATATAATAGGGTACACTTACAATTGGGAATATTTACAATATTGAAATGCAATATATTTGACTGTAATTGACACAATATATTTGACCCCAAATCCAATCCACATTAGGCCCTTTTAAGTGTAGGGTCACAAAAGTATCACAGGATAGCTTCCCATAATTGATGCTGAAGCAAATTTAATGTTAATTTACAAACCACGCTGTGACAGTCCAGATAAATTCTGATCGTTGCAGACATGTCTGTATTAGTCACCTAAAACTAGTGGAATCAGAAATCTGCATCATGAGCTGAATCGGAAACAAAAACAACATTATGCGTCCAGTTATGTGATTGTATAGTCTGCAACTTCCGAAGATATCTGATGCATTTTATTTGGTGTTTTTCTGAAAAGATGACATTAAGATATCAATGTTAGGTAGTTTAAAAAATACGTATAAAAACTGAAATATTAACAGGCCACAGTATACAAAAACCTGCGCACAATCAGTGACTAGAGGTGGGTAATGACAGCCAGGGATGACTAGAGACTAGATACCAATCTTTCTTTTCATGCACTGTCAATTGTAACCTTTACGTACCAGATTGCTAACAACACAAAAATGGCATGCAAAACATTAATTATTAAAGGATGTCAGTTTATTGACGGCACATATTTCTGTGTCACACCAGCTTGAACCCAATGATGTCATGGAGATGGGCAGTTTTGCGGACATTTTATTAGCAGCCAAGCATCCACATACATAACTGCAGGCTACAAATTGACACATTAAGGTATAGCAGGCAGGAAATACTGTGAAACTGCTAATAAATGTTACCCATTTGGAAGATGCAAGTCATGTAACATAAACACCTGACTTGTGGGTGTGGGGTCTGGCCTGCACTGGTATCATGTCTGATAAAGTTTGGTAACACAAGATAATTAATTGTATACAAGGTTTAGTTGATCCCAATTTAGCTGACCCATGTCCAATCCTATGACCACTGGCCTGGTTTCTAGGTAACAAAAGACAGATCACATGGCCAGATCTGTATTTACCAAAGAGAAGTGAGGTTGACAATGTTCAGTGCAAGATAAACATTGACACTCTACACTCTACAGTTCTACATGGAGACAACTGCTAGGTTTCTCTCATGTAACAGTAATTTATTTTATTTGAGAATACATACATGTATATATATATATATATATATATATATATATATATATATATATATATATATATATATATATATATTTATATATAACTTTAAGGAGACCGGCTCCGATCTCCTTAAAACAGCGGTCTCCCGTTCGGGGTGTTATATGCATAACTGGTCTCCTGTACGCAGCGTTTAACCTCTCGATTCACTCAGATGCATTACTTGGCAACATTTTCATCATTTTGTAGTTATCACAGAATGGCTTAATGTTTCCTGGAGATGGCAATATGATGTTCAAAAGAACATACCTAGGCATGGAACTTCAGTTGCCGGTGGACTGGATTTGACACATGAAATTACCTTTAATTTTACAACAAATATGAGAATTGGTGGTTTGCACATATGTTGAAATTATTATTGCATAGACAAAAGAAAGTTGTCATGTTTATCCACATACCTCACAGCAGGGAACTTAAAAGAAAATTAACATTTGACTAAATGACTTTTACTAATTTTTATTGAATGTTTTCACTGCAATATCATAATGGTAAACATTTTCTTTATGTTTCACTTTTTAGTAAATGTTGAGTTCACAGCCGTCTCTCTCTCTCTCCCTCTCCTCTCTCTCTCCTCTCTCTCTCTCTCTCTCTCTCTCTCTCTCTCTCTCTCTCTCTCTCTCTCTCTCTCTCTCTCTGTCTCTCTCTCTTCTCTCTCTGTCTCTCTCTGTCTCTCTCTGTCTCTCTCTCGTCTCTCTGTCTCTCTCTCTGTCTCTCCCTGTCTCTCTCTGTCTCTGTCTGTCTGTCTGTCTGTCTGTCTGTCTGTCTGTCTGTCTCTCTCTCTCTCTCTCTCTTCTCTCTGTCTCTCTCTGTCTCTCTCTCTCTCGTCTCTCTCTCTCTTCTCTCTGTCTCTCTCTGTCTCTCTCTCTCTCTCTCTCTGTCTCTCTCTGTCTCTCTCTCTCTGTCTCTCTCTCTGTCTCTCTCTTCTCTCTCTCTCTGTCTCTCTCTGTCTCTCTCTGTCTCTCTCTGTCTCTCTCGTCTCTGTCTCTGTCTCTCTCTGTCTCTCTCTCTGTCTCTCTCTGTCTCTCTCTGCTCTCTCTCTGTCTCTCTGTCTCTCTCTCTGTCTCTCTGTCTCTCTGTCTTCTGTCTCTCTCTGTCTCTCTCTGTCTCTCTCTCTCTGTCTCTCTCTCTGTCTCTCTCTCTGTCTCTCTTCTGTCTCTCTCTGTCTCTCTCTGTCTCTCTCTGTCTCTCTCTGTCTCTCTCTGTCTCTCTCTGTCTCTCTCTGTCTCTCTCTGTCTCTCTCTGTCTCTCTCTGTCTCTCTCTGTCTCTCTCTGTCTGTCTGTCTGTCTGTCTGTCTGTCTGTCTGTCTGTCTGTCTGTCTGTCTGTCTGTCTGTCTGTCTGTCTGTCTGTCTGTCTGTCTGTCTGTCTGTCTGTCTGTCTCTCAATGATGTCAGCATGCTGACTGCTTCTTATTCCTGTATTTGCGGGAAAACAGCGTCCGGTAAATAAGATGTGGTAATTTAGTGGTTTGCACATCTGTTCCAGATGTCAGGGTTCTGGGTTTATGAGTAATGTGACCCAGCTTGACACGGGTAGGTTTGGTGAAAAAAAAAGCAGTTTTTCAACTATGTAAACTGTGGAGCCCATGCTATTTTGGCCATCTTGTTAAATAAGGATGTAAAATTAAAATAAGCACTAACTGAGGACCACAAGCACTGACCACCCTCGGTGCCAGTATAGAAAATAGAAAGGTCGGCTTGGTGTACATAAGATCCTGGCTACCGGGTAGTTGATTTTGAAATGTTATAATATTAATTCCAGATTTTTGTAACCAGTGTATTTATACAGAGGCTGTATTGACTGATAAGTTCATATGAATTTCGTAGCGGCGAGAAACAATGAGAAATACATCGTGAGCTGTTGAACAAGTTATGAGGACAGTCAGTGCATGCCTACTGCACTCATTGACCTGTATAAAAGCTCTTGGTGATTTTAGTTATGTATGTCCAGGCAATGGTAGTGTAATAGTTAATGTGTGCATATGTAATTGCAAGGAACTTCACTATGAACGTTTGTTTGCTGTCGATCAATTAAAATATTTGTTGTTTTGTTTCCAAGTTGACCCACTTCATATGAAATTCCACATATGTTTAGTTGAAATAAAACATTGACCTTTTCAAGATAACCAATAAACAGGTAAATTAAACATCATTTGAACACCATGAAATTTACCTGTCAGCACTTTGGTATGAAATACAACTGTAACTGGTTTTTTTCTTCAGTAGGGTGTACTGATAATTTTACGTTGATTTAACACAAGGTATACCAGTAATGTAGACACACAATACTTGTCTGTAGTGCAGAGGTCAATGAGTACACCCACGATATGTTATTGTCCAATAGACACAGGATCTTACTGTAGTTTACTCTGCATTCATAACTGATGGCAAACACAAGCAAAGCACAATAAAACATGTGCTTTCACTCATATAAAAATTCAATCATTAACACCTCACAACACTCATTATTCCTGTGTTCTCACCCCGATAAGTTATATTAGTAACGAATCAGTGCATCATTTGTGAGTGATTCTCCCTATCAGTGAATCACTGGCGTAAACTAATCATTTCAGTCGCTGTATTTATGTATAAACATGCCATATTGACGACAGCGGTCTGAATTATTCATCAGTCATTACAATGACTACAAGAATTGCCCACGGCATCTGTGCTAAATATGTACGTCCATTGTCCGTAGACCTTGGTATGTTGTGGATAAATATTATCTGCTGTTACAAATTAACAACTGCGAGTGAGATTACATTTTAAAACATTTATAAGCATTTATAAACTATAATATTTTCAATTTGTTACCGCGGGTACACAACAGAACTTGATTTAATATCCAATGTAAATTAGGCTTGGCATGGATAACTAAATTTGGTTGGGAATATTGTAAACAACATATGAATATTATTATGTACAATTCATTTTAGTACACCTACCAAATGTCAGGTGTTATGCAGTTTGGTTCAAAGCTAATCTGGCAGATGGCGATACTAGACTAGGCTTAGTTTTAGTTCATAACTGAGCAACAGATGGCAGCATAAATCGTGCTTTTCAGCAATGTTGTTTGATATACCACATATACAGCAGAGGGCGCTATTGAAGTCACACAATTGTTTTACTACACATGCAATATATGAATTAAGACATTCGGTGTGATATAATATTGTAATTATTTAACAAAGCAATGCAAACTAAGTGCACTTATATACATGTACACTGGAGTTAAAACATGAAAGAAAAGTATTTAGGTAAACTATTCGTAATTTTATTAACTTCCAGCTAATTTATTAAGCTGATACTACTAGTCATATAACAATAACAGTGATAGTAAAGCATAAGTTAAGAAATAAATTTGTTTAGAATTAATTAATGTTCAATGGTTGTTGTAAGAGTGGTACCTGGGGGTAGTTCTTACAGAATTGTCATTGCATTCTTAAGAATGTTCTGAGATCAAATTAATTTATATATGACAATATTGTAATTCATGGAGATGACTTTGTTTGCACTCATTACATGGTTATTATTATTCAATGATTTGCATAAATAATTACACAGGATGTATCACAGCAAAACCAATCATGTCTTCTCTTTCCCCCCTTCTCTCTCTCTCCTCCCTCATTTGCTCCCTCTTTCCATCCCTTCTCCTTCCCTGCCCCTGCCGTCCTCCATTCCTCCCTCCCCTCTCTCTCTTCAGATCATTCCCCGTCTGTCCGTCCGTCCGTCCGTCCGTCCGTCCGTCCGTCCGTCCGTCCGTCCGTCCGTCCGTCCGTCCGTCCGTCCGTCCGTCCGTCCGTCCGTCCGTCCGTCCGTCCGTCCGTCCGTCCGTCCGTCCATCCAAACTCCAAACATCCAAAGACCTTTGCATTTAACCCTGGCCATTTTTCTTTCCAGACGTTCCTCATGAAGTTCGGCTACCTGCCACAGTCCGACCGTGAGACCGGGGCACTGCGAACAGCAGAGGAACTGAACAAAGCCGTCGAGACGTTCCAGCGATTTGCCCAACTGCCAGTGACGGGCAGGCTGGACAAACAGACACTGCAGAAGATGCTGGCACGACGGTGCGGGGTCGCCGACATCATGAAAGGCAGGAACAACGCCCAGCACATCCGTCGCCACTGGTACCGACGACAGTTTCGACGTCACCTTCGACATAAACGTTACGCCTTTGGCCCAAGCAAGTGGGAACATGTACAGGTGACGTACAGGTAAGGACGGAATATTTTGTATCTCCAGATGGATAGTTTTACGTCCTCCTTTGTGTGTGCTTTTGTTTGGGTAAGATTGTGGTGATTCAGAAATAGTGTAATACCCTACAAGATAGGTATGTGTAGTGGGGGTTTGTTCAAAATTTTTGTCACCAGGGTCAATAGGTATTTAGTTCTACACTGTTTTAAGTGAGGTTCTGTTAGTTGGAATCACATGGGGATAGATGTGGACAGTTTCCAGTATGCATGCATGGTTATGTAATATTTGAATGGTGCTCAAACATTTATATCATTTACCGATATATTTATAATTTCACAAAAGTATAACTGCTCCTGATATGCAGCAAAACTTGACATCAATCATTTACCTATTATAAACTAATCATAATCCAAATTAATTTTGTCGCTAACTACCAGTTTCTATCACAGGATTTATACTAGGAAAAGGAGCCAAAGATCAAACTATCACAGTTATTTTAGCTGTGCACAGCTAAAATCAACCTTGAAATTTATTCAACACTTGCATAGCGATTAACCTTTTATAGAATATGTGGCAATAAAATAACTCGCTTTCATTTGTGGGTCTAAAATGGCTGACACACTAATCAGACCCGCTGGAGACATGGTCAGAATGAGTTTTCAATGCATGTTGACCATCTCAAGCATGCTAGTTGCTAGACATCAGGTGAATCTCTTGCCTGACCCAAAATGATGTACCCACACATCAAGGAAAGGTAAATGTGACTCAAGGTTAAATGTGTCGATGCATGCACAAATATCCAATAGCAAACATCGAACAAAAATGGTAGGAGTTTATATTACTGTTGTGATAAACAAATTTGAAACAATTATTTCTGTGCAACGCCAGGAAAAAGTATATTTATTAATAGGCATCATTTTGTCACTCACAGAAATTGGTTGTCAACATTGGGATCTTACCGTATATCACCTTAAATGTGTCACACAGCCAGATATTTCATTCACTAAAAGTATGACCATCCCAATTAATTTCAAATGTTAGAAGAAAATTTATATAAACGAGTGATTGTTATTTTTTTATATCTAGTGCACAAAATATAAGCATTACAACATTATAAATTGACGGTGGTTAAAAAAAAATGCACTTAATATTTTACGTTTTAGCAAAGGTACATGCACATACTTATCTAGTGATCATATATGAGTTAAGGAAAGTCCCACATATGATTGATATAGCTATGTGCTTTGGTTTATCCAGTACACTGCACTGTAGAAAAAGGCTACAGGGTATTCCGTGACCAATTCATATTGTACTACCATACCAATTGTTTGCATTGTATTGGTTAAATCTAGTTCAGTTTATGTTCCAACTGATCAATCCCTGTTTTAATAGAAATTATCTGAACTAAAATATTGACAGCTGCTGTCATTCTCCGGACCAGTCTTGGTGCATCTGTTGAACCAGCCCAGCACTACTGCATCCACAAGACTGATGTATTGAGTTTGAATGATCATTCAACTGCTGAGACACCTTTGCGGCAGAGAGACTTAGAAGAAAGATTGTTTGTCCATCACTTAAAATCATCCATGGGTGGCAATTATTAGCAGGAAGTCTGCAGAACCAGTTGCATTGTGGGAATGGTTCCAAGTCAATGAAGCTGTTTGTTTTAAGCTGTCACAAATGGTGCATTAGAATGACTATGACTGCTGGTTTTCCGTAGCTACAACATTTTGTTTTGAGGTGCTATAAATGGATATACTTACAATAACTATGGCAAATGTCATTCTTTACAGTTACTGGTTCTGAGTTTGTACGCTTCTTAGTTCCGATGACACACAAATGTTTGTTCTGATCCACTGTGGCTGTTGATTCAAAAGAAAAGTTGTTATTATTGGTTCAGAAAAGATTTTGGTTCTGATTTGGTCTGGCTGTTTCTTCAGGTTAATTATTGTTGTCAGTTTTGAGAATCTGTGTTTGTGATTAAGGGAAACTTTGGTTATTGACTAAAAAGAAGTCAGAATTTGAGTCGTTGGTCTTGCGAAAATGCAATTGTTGGTTCTTTGAAACTGCGGTTGTTTGTAATGGTAATTTATTTTAGAATTCAGGAGTTAAAGTGAGACTTCTATGTTCTTGTGTTCTACATTACTCCAGGGAATTTGACTAATTCAATGGTATAGCATTTATACTGGCCTTGCACGGGTAAATTAATACACGTGGACAGCTATGTCATGTGAGAGGTGATGAATGGTGATGAAGTAGGTAAATTTATTACAACGTGTGGAATGGAAATATATGGAATGTCAGATTTTGACATTTGTATATGTTCAATGCATTAAAAATATTGACATATTTTTGCCCATGTTGTCAAATATTATACATGTAGAAAATCATTTGATGTCACTGGTTTTTTAAGTAACAAAAAACCATGACCATCACAGGTTTTTGTTACTTAAAAATCAAAGCTTTGAAAGGATTTAATATATGTGTCAAAATTTGTCAATTTAGGCCAAAAGATATTTTTAAAGCATCAAACATACACATATGTCAAAATTGATGTCCGTACCAGTTGTGTATGTTGGAATGACACAAGAGCAAGGTTATTAATAATGTTCTACACACACACATGCACGCATGCACACATGCACAGACACACACACACACACCCGCATGCACACATGCACACACACACACGCACGCGTGCACACACACACACACACACACACACACACAACACACACACACACACACACACACACACACACACACACACACACACACACACATATATTGATTAATTATCATCATCATTGCACAGCCATAGTTTCCTGTGGTTGGGCGAAGGCCTCAGTATGTTGTGTCCCAATCAGCCTGGCCTGCATTGTCCTCTTCCAGATGGTACACTTCCAGTAGTCATCTCATTCATCTCTCCACTCTGTCCCTGGTCTTTCTCTGTATCATTTCCCCTCGTAAAGTTTCCAGATGGTGATATGTGATGCCCGTCAGCCTACTGGTTGCAGTAGTCACAAATGTATCTTCTTAATTTATGAGCATCATGTAATAACTAAACATATATTTAAACATGTAAATTCATCTGTCACTACTTTTGTACATATCTGTCACTAGGAATGTCTATATTTTGTCCTGTGATGTAACATTGTGTTAAATACTACCTCGCAAATGATTAGACATTTTCTGTGTGACACACATGGCAAGATTTGTACATACGGCCTGTTCAATATGGCAGGAAAATCAATATCTAGTTTAGTTGTTGTATTATATCTGGGTTTTAGGTCCTCACAACTGTACTCTTAATTATTGTCATGCGAGAATGGCTTCTATATCTAAGACACGAAACAGACACATTTTTTACTAAACATCACAATTTGTATTAAGTGAGAACAAACACATACCAATTGTCATCTACAATGTCATTAGCATCACATATTATTAGCGTCATGTTCGTGTCATCCGCGTAACATTTTTGTCATTTGCGTCATTTATGTCTTGTTAACAAATTAATTGGAAATATGTGTAATTAGGTATAATAATGTTGTATGTCTGCAGTAGGCCAGAGTGATTGTATTATGTGAACTACATATGGCGCACGGATAATTGTATGATGCTAATGACACCAATATAATGTACATACACGTGAATGCACACATGTATGCAATCAAACACATAAGTTTATACATACACACACAGACATGTATGCAATCAAACACATAAGTTTATACATACACACACAGACATACAAACCACACACAGACACATACACACACAAACACCTGCATGCAATTGATGGAATATGCCTGAGAGAACTATTTATGGCCCATATGCAGAATAGACTGTGGAGATTAGTAACCCATTAACAGGTATCAAATCACATATACAGCCCCTGAAATAAAGTAAAAGTAAATTTTAATATAGCGCAATATCCAAACCTCAGGATTGCTCAAAGTGCTTTACACTTTACTTCCCTGGCAGACCTGTTCAAAAAAACACCATCTCAACTTCTCTGGCAATTAAGTTCGTGAAGACTACTCATATACACAAATATTCACCAATTTCTATAGCTGAGGTTAACTGAAATTTCCAATTTACAGGTTTGAAGGTTGAACCCCCTTTAGTGGACAGTCCGTTGCTCTACCCCCGGAGCCACTGCGCTCTATATCTAAGTACAAACCAATACATTAAAAAAGTTATTTCTATAAATTGTGAAAACAATGCAAAAAATCTAATGCCATTTTCTACAGAGATACTATTAATCAATCCGAAGGTGTCACATGTGATATTTCTCCCTGTATATTTAGTCAATTATTTAGTCATCTTACTCCAGGTACTGTGTGATGACTTAGTCATTGTCATCACAACATTACTGACTAAGATTGACTAAGCAAATGTCGTTGTGCAGTTTCACATTTTTATGTCATCAGTTTGTAACTGTTGCAAAAAATAACTTGTTATTTATTTAATATCTTTCAATCAATGTTACAATTTATGAAATAATGTTTTTTACTAAGTGCTAAATGCATTTGCACATAAATAAGATATAAAAACATTCAAATATATTCTACTTAATTAATTTTTTTTTATTTTTCTGAACTGTATATTTGTTTTCCTGGCCTAGACATATTTATAAACAACTCATCGAATGCCATTCATTCCAACCAATTCAAAAGCCGCTTAATTTAACAAAATCACAAACTCGCTGACAATTCTCACTGATAAATTCACCATGCTGTCAACCGCAATTTTGATTCGGCATCAGAAAAAAACAATGCACGATCCCGAACAGATCTCTACAGATTTCCTCGCTGGCTTTGATTGCTCTGGCATGTAGTTTCACGTCGCTAGGATCTTCAGAGAATTCGTTCCGAGCCCTCCACTGGTCCCGGCCTCTCACAAGCAGGTGTGCAGGAGAAATTAGATTAAACTTTGATGTTCAACGGGAGACATGCGGTGGTCGTTTGAGCCACAATAGATTGGCTGTGCGGACCGGACCCAGGGGCTGTAGGCTCCGCAGCGAATGGATTGCTATTCTGCAGCCATCGTTTGGCAGGAGACGACGTCCCGGGTGAGAAGACTGAATTAATCCGCTCCCAGAGCTACTAATTATTTAAAGGAAGTGGTACCAGAGGAAACGACAGTAGTCATGGAATCGGCAGCGGTTGATGCAGGGAGCCAGTTGGCAGCAGTGAGCTCGCAAGGAGTGGATGTGTGGAAGGATGGAATCTAGGATGGAAAGTAGGAGGACGCAAGGACTGAAAAAGCTGGGAGAGGGAGATATGTATGTAATGTTAGTTCGTTGATTGTGGCGTAGAGAAAAATTGAGATATTGTTGGGAGGTGTTGGTTGGAGAAGACATAGACAAGCGCAAATGGAGGAGATTGGCAAGACACAAGTGGGAAAGAACATCTCCATAGGACTAGATAGGATAGGAACAAGACACAGGCAAGTTTTTGGAACAGCATAAGAGAAAGCAAGATGGAGACACACACAGGCTTTGGTCGTGGACTTGCCTGGTAAGATCGATACTGAAATGGTCTTGGTGACATTTGCAACGATGACTCACCTGGTTACAATGCTGCAATATTTTTGAGCAACAAATTTCAATGTAACATTATTTAGTAGTTTTCTTCAATCAAACTTGTCTTGTTCTCATTGATTATATGTCAAATGGTTAATGATTATAAACAAAATATTGTTCGCTACTTTATGTATGATATTTCAAATACTGTATTGTGTACTATTATGTAACAGTTTGTAAATAGGTTCTGTAACCTGCATTGGATGTGGCACTGTCAAAGATAAATAAAATTATAACCGTATTAACTGTTAAGGCAAATAACTGGATTCATATCTGTGGCTCACAAACCTGAGCTGCGTATAATGGAGGCAACGGTTGGGACAGTGATGACTGGTAGAAATGTGAAACTGCGCAGCTTCCTAGATCTGTTGTGTTTACCTTATTCAGCGGAGTTGTGATGTGAATGACTGCTTCATCACAACCTGCATGAATATGGTAAATAGAGTGGAGATTTGCATCAGACGGGGTCACCCCGGTATTTTACTGTTTCTCTTCGCCCGTTGCTGGGTTTGATTTATGGCAAGCAGTACCCAAGAGGGTTACAAGTGATATACGGTGTATGTTAAAAATGCTGACTTTTTGAAAAGCAGTCCTCGTGATGTGCATTTATGTAAGGCACTGTACATTCATGCATACATACTTTGTACATACATTTTGTATATACATGTGTGCATGTGTGATGTATGTATGTACAATGAATGTACATAATTATACTCTATATGTTATATATATATATATATATATATATATATATAATATATATATATATATATATATATTAGTGTGTATGTGTATATATATATATTATATATATATATATATATATTATATATATATATATATATATATATATATATATAATAAAGACAATAACATGCATACATATATTCATACATTTACATATTCTATTAAATGTGTATGCCTGCCAATGTTTTAGCTACGCGGAGATTAAAGATTTGTAGTGAGTTTTAAGTTAACTATTTTGTCCTCTCTGCACACGTTAATATTGATGAATCAATAATCAAACCAATATTATAACTGTAATTGTTTCTTTTTATACTACAGTAGGTGCCTATGTTAGGTGCATTATTATTAACAATTCTAATGTGGTTATAGTCTTCCTCTCCCGTCCAGAGATTTACAAAAACCATAGTCTGGTCACAACCCTAACTC
>JAODUO010000980.1:47500-87500 GCA_025642075.2 Ridgeia piscesae
TGAAAACTTATCGAAAGGGCCACCGAAATTATAAAACCTTTTAGTTTTCTAGTATCCGTTTGTATATAAGTGGATGCATGTATCACTTTCTAGTCACATATACTTAGCTAAACCCAGGAATCAAAGACAGCAGATGTAAGTACGCCCCCTATGCATTTATTGGAATACTATTTTCTCAGGTTTTGCCTCTCAACATTTCCTCAATACATTATGCACTTATTAGAATGAATATGTACTAAGGAAGTGTTTACAGACCTGTGAGACTGTTCTTTCTCGTGCAGGGGTGAACCTATTTGGTGTGGCTGCCCACGAGATAGGTCACTCCCTCGGCCTGGCCCACTCCTCCGTGCCAGGCTCCCTCATGTATCCCTGGTACCAGGGCTACACGGAGAACTTCCAGCTTCACTCAGATGACATTGCAGGCATACAGTATCTCTATGGTGAGTGCACTAGTATCTAGCTAGTATGGTGATTGTGTGCGATTAGACAGTGTACATATGTTTTGAACATCCTAAAAATTTACAAATGATATTTATATATTATTATTTATTTTCACATGTTTCTGACCATCCGGACATTTATCCAAATATTTGATTTGTAAATTTTCTGACACTTTGTCAGTTTACAGAGATCATTATTTTAAAGTAGTATGTATTTTCGTTCAGTACATGGTAACTATGTTTTTGGGTAGTAGAAACAATTATTTCTGTATATTTTGTGTTGTCAGGGACAACATATTGCACGTCTGAGCTTGAAATCCTGCATATATAGGCTCCACACAAATTTTACTACTACTACTACTACTACTACTACTACTACTACTACTACTACTACTACCACCACCACCACCACCACCACCACCACCACCACCACCACCACCACCACCACCACCACCACCACTACACTACACACACATGTGTAGGCTAGTACTGCTACTTACTACTACTACTACTACTACTACTACTACTACTACTACTGCTACTACTACTACTACTACTACTACTACTACTACTACTACTACTACTACTATCTACTCTACTGCTACTCTGCTACTACTACTGCTGCTACTGCTGCTCTCTACTACTACTACTGACTACTGACTACTCTGCTACTACTGCTGCCTCTGACTACTCTACTGCTGCTGCTGCTGCTGCTGCTACTGACTGCTGCTGCTGACTGTAGTGACTACTAACTACTCATCTAGCTAGCTCTGCTACATGCTACTACTACTACTGCTACTGCTGCTGTATACTGCTTCTACTACTGCTACTACTACTACTCTGTACTACTACTCTCTGCTCTGCTGCTACTACTAGCTGCTACTGACTACTACTCCTATCTGCTGCTCTTACTGCTACTGCTCTACTACTACTACTCTGCTACTCTGCTGCTGCTCTACTCTGTACTCTGCTACTCTCTGCTGCTGCTGTCTCTGCTACTGCTGCTCTGCTACTGTGCTGCTCTGCTCTGCTACTCTACTGCTGCTGCTGGTGTGTGGTGGTACACTACTACTCTACTAGCTGCGCTGTCTATGCTGCTACCACTCTACTGCAGCTGCTGCTGCTACTACTAGCTGCTGCTACTACTACTACTGCTACTCTACTCACATGCTACTACTGCTACTACTACTACTGCTGACTACTACTACTACTGTACTACTACTACTACTACTGCTACACTACTACTACTACTACTACTACTACTACTACTATTACCACTTATGCCTGTGCTTAGGGTACCGTGGCACTGCTACTACTCCCCTCCTGTACTAGCTGAACTAAGTAGACTTTTCTACTGAACGCATTTACTCTCTACTCTCTCTACTCTCTCTCTACTCTCTCTCTCTTCTGTACTCTACTCTCTCTATATATCTCTCTCTCTCTATACTGTCTCTCTCTGCTCTCTCTCTCTCTCTCTCTCTCTCCTCTCTGTGTATCTTTACTACTCTCTCTCTCTACTCTCTACTCTCTCTCTCTTCACTACTGGTTGATCTCTCTCTCTCTCTTGTACTATTATTATTTAACCCTTTATGCCTGTGCTTCAGGGTACCGTGGCACTGCTACACGTCCACCGGCTGTGACTCCAGCACGGAGAACCAGTAAGTAGAATTTGTTCTAACTGACAAGCAGCCATTTACATAGAAAATGTTACTCTAATGTACCACTCAGACATGGTATCGTACATGTATGTACACATACTTACTGTTAAGATATCATGTACCAAAGTAGATGCTAGCAGATTTGTTGGGACACATGCGTACAGCGCTACATGCACATACACGCACGCAAGAGCAAGCACACGTAAAACCACACGGACACTTGTAAGTAACAACACAGTGTTGTGTTGTTTAATGTGAAATCTGGCGAAGGTGGGTTGTACGTAGGTGGGAACTTATTGGACTCTCGATAAGCCACAGGATTCTTTGTCTTGGTGTGGGTCTTGCAGATGTATACAGTAATCTTGTTATATCTGGTTAAAATCAATTATGAAACATAAAGATCTTCCAAGTGGTTCAAATTCCTACCACCAGGAAGGCGACTGCATGCTGATAAAGCAAGGACGAGATAATCAGATAGAGACAGTTACTAGCATTATTTTGATTTGTGTAGATCATATGTGTTGTATTTGAGCTCCCACAAAGTGCACAATAAATTACGTTGTAAAAGCATATTAATCCTGTTTTATCCTCTGTGCTTTAACGACCACTCTTGCCTATAATAATAATAATAATAATAATAATAATAATAATAATAATAATAATAATAATAATAAAATACTTATATAATATCCTCAGTTATGTTTACGCCTAACCATTTTGTTTGCTTCACTCTGAATCTTCAGCGATGTTAATGCTATAGAGATATTGTTATTATTACTATATTAGTTATTATTATATTATTATTAATTATATTACCTCTAAGTATTATTATTATTGTTATATAGCCACCGGTAAACAAACATTCATAGTTTTCCCATATTGATGCTCAGTTATCATGGGTTTGCAAGAATAGTTCAATGTGACTAAACACCGTTTGTCAAAACAGCTACGACACCGGCACCGACGCGACCTCCGACGACAACCAGGACTCCACCGACGACACAACCCAGACGCCCAGGCTCAACCACGGCTCCGGACCTGTGTCGTACCAGCATTGATGCTGCCACCGTTATCCGCAAGGAAGTGTTCATCTTCAAAGGCAATGTACGTCACAGCAACATGATCAAAGCCGTGTGAACACATTGTAACGTTTCACAGACAGTGAAAGGTTCACAGTATTAACTTACATATGTATACTATATTGGTTGTGCCTAGTAACTATGCACAAAGACCGTTAATAAACAATTAGTTATAGTTTAATGGTATCAAAAACATGCTATCTTAGATTCAGGGCGCTGCCATCTTGAGACGTACACGCCAGTGACGTAAGACAAATTGTTTATGTCATTGGCGCATTGTAACGTGCATGCGTCAGTGACGTAAGCGGTTTACGTCACTGGCGCATAAGTCTCAAGATGGCAGCGTGTTTCTGATACAATTATACTATAATTAATTGTTTATTAAAGATCTGTGTGCACACTTACTATACACAACCAATATATTATACAGATGTAAGTAAATGCTGTGAATCTCTCATTGACTGGAGTATCCCCTTAAGCATTCAAGTATGTGATAGATTTTACATGTTGCAAGTTCGGGTGTTTGCAAATATTTTAATAATTGCAGGAGATATAGTAGGATAACTCTAATATAATGTATATTTGGCAGATCTAGTGAATAATATGACGTGTTGCGGTTTCTTTCTATGCAAGTGGTGTGTTCTTATTGCAAGTTGTCCTACCCCGAAATTGCTCCAGAATTGTAAGTAGGTCTTAGTGTAGTGAGTGATGCAGCGAAGAGCTCATTCCCAAATCTAAACTGCAGAACACACGGTTTCTTCTGCCACCGTGTATTTACATATGTAATAAGTCAGTTAGGCTGCCTAGTGTTGTCATTGTACACCAGAGCAAATATCATCTGATCTGTTATCTTCTTGTATCCACATACAAACACTGCTGTAGTCTACGTCATTGGGGATACACAGAACGAAACCTGTCTACAATGAAACCTGTCTACAATGGATATTTTTACTAGTTCCGAATGACTAGTTTGCAATATCCACTCCTTACCCACCAACTGTGCCTCGCAGACCCAATGATGTCTGGTCATTGTCCACTATGTTTTTCTGGATAGGCGATGGTGTCAATAACATTATTTTACTTATGGGATATTGTACAAAAAATTCCAATAATCTCAATGTTGCATTACGTGTGGGTAGGTGGACTTTAAAGGGGCCATGTGGAATATGTTTTTATAAAGTTAGTTTAGTACACCACAGTGAACAGAAAACATGAACAAGTTCTTCTCTTTATAGATATTTCCAGCTGTGTCTTAACAGACACAGCTGGAAATATCTATAAAGAGAAGAACTTGTCTTAACAGACACAGCTGGAAATATCTATAAAGAGAAGAACTTGTTCATGTTTTCTGTTCACGCGTGGTTATATTTTGATATAATAAACCAGTTGCTGTTCACTGACATGTTGCACGTTCTAACTACTCTTCAATAGAAAGAATTGTCCGTATTATTTACCCCCTGTAATTATTTTAGAAAGTCTGTCATGTGAAGATATCAAATGCATCACGACGATATATTTGCTTTTTGATTAGTTTTTTATTGTTTTTTAAATTTACAAGCGGTAAAGTTAAGGTAAGTTTTATAGTGGTTTTTAAAGTCCTGAGGATTACTCAAACCACTTTACACTTTTACATGGCGGACATGTTCATTGAACGCCATCTCGACTTCTCTGGCAAGCACCCCAGCCAAAGACCCTAACTGTCATATGTTTCTTGCAGTGGTTCTGGAGGCGGGATGAGACGGGTGTAATACCAGGCTACCCGGTCGAGTTCAACCGCTTCTGGTACGGCTTCCCAGACACCTTCAACAAAGTAGACGCCGTCTACGAGAGAACCGTCGACGGAAAGATCGTCTTCTTTAGTGGTCAGTCCCAATTTTGCTTTTATTCAGTTACCTTCAAGCTGCCATTACATTTAAAACATAACTTAGTGCGGACATGGATGGTTTAAAATTATTTTGAAATATTCTTACAGAATGTGACAGTGGTCAATATACAGATATGCGAACAGATTCACTCTCGCAATGAGCCGTGACGAGGTTGGTGCTGGACTGGTTAATGCGTAAGGTTTAATTTCCGCTCCAGATCAAGCAATTTAAATTACTGTCGTTAATAATTGTCAATTTTCCATATTTGCTCATGACATACTAATTATCATCCTCTGTCCTCATTGAAAGATAGATGTATAGATGTAGGTAATTAGCAGTCTTGTGTGACAATATATGTGTACAAAAATTTATTGAATAACAATCTTCATTCATGTTTACGGCATTGATTTACAATCACTATGATCAAGCAGTTTGTATTAAACCAGTATCTACACAATTACAGCGTGTGTCTTGCCCCCTCTCTTCCGTATCGAGATCTGATAAATAAATAAATAATATACCTAATATATATATATATATATATATATATATATATATATATATATATATATATATATATATATAAACCTTATGTTAAGCTACTAAATAAATAAATAATATATATCTTAAATGTACTCTAATAAAAAGAAATAAACAAATTATTATGTTAAGCTAAAATACTACAATAACAGAAGATCTCAGCGACTTTTTCTCATTACAGGTCGCAAGTACTGGATCTTCGACGGTAACCACCCCACCCCCGCGTTCGCGCGAGACGGCCGTCCGATCACGGAGCTCGGCATACCGGATGACGTGGACCACATCGACGCGGCATTTGTGTGGGGATACAACAAGAAGACGTACCTGATCAGTGGAGACATGTACTGGCGCTACAACGAGGACACGGGGACGGTAGAGGACGACTACCCGCGGGACATGAGCATGTGGTCCGGGGTGCCGGTGCCTGTCAACGCAGCCTTCCAGTACTGGGATGGTGAGTGCTCATAGCCGTTACGGACCAAATCTCTGTCCTCGGTAAATCAGGAAGATTCATGTCATGGCTTCCATTTTATATATATATATATATATATATATATATATATATATATATATATATATATATATATATATATATATATATACCATATATATATATATATATATATATATATTTACTAATGTATTTTATATATAATAAACGTTTACATTATCTAACTTGTAACCTTATTTAATTGTTATCTACTCATATTATTATCATGTTACGTTTTAAAGGTTATCTATTGTATGAATCAACTGTATAATTTTATGTTTTTGACCTGAAATAAATGTATTTGTATTATTTATTATAATTAAATGCATTTATATAACTCGTGTCACGTTTTCCATTTATATTGTCATTCAATAAAATATGCTAGTTTGTTAAATACAATTAATATAGATATATAATATTTGTATTTAATGCTGACACATAATATCATATATATATATATATATATATATATATATATATATATATATATATATATATATATATATATATATATATTATATATTTTTATTACTATTAATATATTAATATATAATTTTAAAAGTTATGATATAGAATTTATGTCATTATACACTCTTTTCTCGTATTGTTTGGTCAAGGACAACTGACGTTCCTTGCTAACGTAGTCAACTAATTTTGCACGTATTACAGTTGCTTACACGTATTACATTGAAATCTGCATGAATAAACTGTTATGCTTACTAAGTGACTTAGCGTTCAAGATTACTATAATGTAAGAGTTTAAAGAATTGTTTATATCAATGCTATCTGCTTACATTCCTTTTACACAAAGATTTAGTATTTAGGATCAATAGGAGTTACCTTAGGCTTATAATTATTGCCATTACTATTATTACTTGACGCGAACATATACTATTAACGCGTGCAAAATTATTTCTTGGAAACGTCTTCAGGACATTGATTTATAATGGAATATACATGCCTGTGATGCATGTTTTCAGGAATGACGTACTTCTTCCACGGCGAACAATACTGGCAGTTTAAAGACTCCCGTATGCAGGTACGGACTGGCTACCCACAGCCCATCGGCAGCAAGTGGCTGGACTGTGACGCCAAGTACGACGTGTTGACTGGGACGGAGGAACAGAAAGATGAACTCAGCGCAGCATCTGTTCCACGCTTCTGTATCGCTTTCCTTATAGCGTCACTTCTCGTACATCTCGTTTTACGATAACCGGTGTGATTAGGTGTGTAATTTTAAACCGATACACGTTCGGGAACGTGTTTACCTCTTCAGTCTGTCAATAGTTGGTGTATACGTTATGATCAGCTTCGTAGAGAAACACGTCTCTATGCAGATTCTACTTTACGCTGACAATACAATGGATGGGTTTATCTTTTATCAAAAGGTATACCGTAGAAGGACTTACCATTGGTGACTTTATTGGTTATTCTACTCGTCAGGATGTATTTCAGTAGTTTCCCCGTGATTGATCATTGAGATCATGTGAAATAAAAATATATAATGTATCGTAAGATTTGCCAATACACCAAAACTCGACATTTATGTAGCAGCTGCGCTATAGGCGATCTGACACAAACCGAAATCAAGATGAATGCGATTAGGTAACATCCACCATTAAGCGTCTCCAAAAATACAACATTGCACAAATAACTGCAATGAAAGCTGTTTTAAAGCAGTAGTGGTTTGTTACTGTATCGAAATGCCCATAATAATTAGCAGTACTTCAGTGAAATTTCATATTGCAAATGTCGTCACAACAAGGAGAAATGCGTTCTTATATTCAGCAATATCGTCTTTCACGTTACAGTCTTTTTACTTTATTTATATATTGTTAGACAACTAGTAATTGTATAAATAATAATAATAATTAATATAACAGAATAAATGCTTTACGGAAACTACGTAATAATCATTTATAAAAGTGATTAATTAAACACGGGATGCTCTGAACGTATAGTCGCATAGTATATTTCGGTTATGCAATACATGTAATGGGTCTACTTTCCAACGACGAAGTTGATAAATGGCGGAATATTTATAGAGATATTGAGAAAATATCATACATGTTTAATTAGCGTTCGCATCACTAACTTGTCGGTATCATATAATAAATTATTTCATTTTCCAGCGGTTGATCAAATGCTTTTATGAATGTCTATAGATAAAAGTTTATCTACTTTCGTAACGACATACTAATACAAATACCAAATGTCTTATAATACTCGTGGTTAAATAACGCCATTGTTGTCATTTGCATATTTAGATTAATTACTTTGTCAGAATGTATGTGCAATGCTTGTGTTACATTGTGGGTCAAACAAGTTGTCGTTGTATTGTTAATGACGTAAAATTGTTACTTCGTCAGCCATTTATTTGTTTTGCGAGACATTTTAAGACAGGACTCCACTTCCCAAGTAGTATACTATCACAACAGAATACGTATGTTAAAGTTGGATCTCATATTTATTGTTCACAGTAGCACGCCCTCGGTATTTAGCAGTAGGTTTGAAACATGTTCTACCGACTGGCTCTGACATCAACAGAATCCGACGACATCGTTGGCAGATATTCGCAATCTTCAAAATGGCGACTCATGCATAAGTGTGCCATCGTAATGTTGCTCGGCTGCGACGTTTAATAAATTAAATTTTCAGTTCCAGAGGATGTTATCGCTTAGCAGTGTCGCGTGTGCAAAAACCGTGTGTAAAAACAAAGATAGTAACAAAACAACTGTTTTCGGGATGCGCAATAGCAACATTGATGCATTTGTTTGACAATGTTACCGGTCGGTCCCCATTACACCAAGGATGCCATTAAGTGGATAATAATGTTCTTTTCGAGAAAAGAAGCTTTTACTGCTGATATCTATTATCGTGTTGAAAAATACCCACGTGCTACTGCAATGTGCGCTGGTATATTTGTGTCTATATTAAATTATTTTTATATTTAAAATTGATGATTTGCCTCATAGAATCACAGAGTCAATGTGAGTTTTAGCTTCTACGTGTAAATATTATCTAGTGTCTTAAGAGCATGTGGGATTTTAATTTTCATAGCATTTAATTATATAAATCGATACTAGTGGTTTGTCTGCTGGTTGGGATATGTATGTGGAACACGAGTTTTCAATGTGACTGAATAAATTGTTGATGTCGAAATGCTCGTCTACACACCGCAACGTTCAACATTTTCATATCTTCCCCAAGCTAACGCAACGTTCCGCAAACCGTGACCAGAGTGCCAAATCTGGCCGGCTGGCGGTTTACACCAGGACTGAGAGACAAAAAAGTGATTAAAATGGTCAGTCTCACTGGGAATTGGCGGGCTGATAGCTAAATTGGAAGGGACGTAGTGTCTATTACAATTCTGTTGCAATTCTGTTATGTTACTATTCTGCTACAGGGAAGATAAAAACCATAGACACTAAGTAGATGACTGTTACCGTAAACACTGAGTACAAGACTGTTACCATAAACACTGAGTACAGGACTGTTACCATAGACACTAACTGCAGGACTGTTATCATAAACACTAAGTACAGGCCTGTTACCATAGACACTAAGTACAGGACTGCTACCATAAACACTAAGTACAGGCCTGTTACCATAGACACTAAGTACAGGACTGCTACCATAAACACTAAGTACAGGCCTGTTACCATAAACACTAAGTACAGGACTGTTACCATAGACACTAAGTACAGGACTGTTACCATAAACACTAAGTACAGGACTGCTACCATAGACCCCAAGTACAGGACTGTTACCATAAACACTAAGTACAGGACTGACACCATAAACACTAATTACAGGACTGTTACCATAAACACTAAGTACAGGACTGTTACCATAGACACTAAGTAGAGGACTGTTACCATAAACACTAAGTATAGGAATGTTACCATAGACACTAAGTACAGGACTGTTATCATAAACACTAAGTACATAACTGTTACCTTAAATACAGGACTGTTACCATAAACACTAAGTACAGGACTGTTACCATAAACACTAAGTAGGACGATCATTTTATCATTGTCGAAACACCGAAAACATATTTATGACTGTATGATATTATGTATATATGTGATAATAATATAGCCCCATTAATTATACAAATCCAAATAGAGATGCTGATCTCTCTCCCCTCCTCCCTCCTAACCCCACACACACACACACACACACACACACACACACACACACACACACACACACACACACACACACACACACACACACACACACACACACACACACACACACACACACATGTAAGTTAAGTAAATGCTTACACTTTTGCATTTATAGACTGAATATAAATTCTACACTATTTTAAAGGTAAATCTATAGATATATGAGTGTGTATTTAATGCTATTCTATTACATGACGGTACCGTGTGTTTCATTTTCAGTCCGTTTGAAATATATGAATACAATAACCGGTGTCAATAGTAGATGCCCGCACTGCATCCCTACTTGCAACTTCATCCACGAAGCGCTGCAATGAAACATTTGCAAGTGATCAACTGACAGGTGATAGACGACTATGAGAACCTTGTAAATAAAATATGACCATCAAGCGATTTTCATGGGGTTCACAGACATTACGTAGGCGTCTTTTACAATATGGGATTCGTAATTTCTTTATGTAAATTTTGGTAAGCATTTCACTGAAATCAACTGTTCTGACAATGCGTGTTTGGGGCATTTGACGAAATACTGTGTTTCGTAATTAGTACATGAATGTGTTGCGAAAGAATTGGTTTTACGTGTTGCTAAACAATGTAACACATTACGACGCTCAACTTGTATTCCGACTAGTATATTCACGATCGGAAAATTCGAAGCAGTTATTCTGAAAATCCCGCTGCGAAAGCTGTATGTTCACAGAAGGTTTGTCTTGTCTTGTGTGAGTACTGGCCAACATTCCTGGTAGTCCAGCCGATATGTGAATGAATTGTGCGTTTTATGATACAAGTGTGAAATATGGCACAAACGTAGAACACAAAAATACAAAAATATTTGGATATAGGGCCATCTCCAATTTCGCCCGGAAAGGCCATTTTCTAAGATGGCCGCCGTAAACCTATTTTCTCATATCTTAGTAACTGCGTCAAGTAAATCAGTCCTTTTGGTATTGAAACCTAGATGTTCGGGGTCAGCCATTTCACATGTATTACACTTGACCTTCTCCGACATTAACATCCGCCATTTTTAAAGATGGCGGCCGACAAGACTAATAACCGTATATCTCATGACCTACGCGACCTAGAAAGCTAATGTTATGGTCGTCAAAATGTAGGTAACTAGACAGCCGATTCCACTGTATTAAAATATTTTGTATTTGACCTTTGCCGACCTTCATATCCGCCATTTTTTATAAAAATGACGTCCGCTAAAACGAATTTTGTATACACATTTACAATGCTTCAGTCAGAACCGCCATATTTGTGTTAAAATGTAACTGTTTCAAAGTAACGATTTCAAATATGTTACATATGATCTTCTCCAATACTAATATCCGCCATTTTTAAAGATGGCGCCTTTCAAAACCAAACTTCTTCACATCTTGAGAACTAAACCACCTAGAGAGAAAACATTGACTTTATAGTTAAGATGTTTCGTGCTGCTATTTTAAATATGCTACTTTTGATCCTATCGGACATTCGTATCGGTCTTTTTTCAAGATGGCGACTATAAATGGCGGTTATTTTCTATAATGGCCATCAACAAACGCTATTTACTAGCTAGCCTATATTCATGAGAGGAGTATCAGAAGTCGTTCCCTCTCTTGATGTTTAGAAAAGTTTACGTTAACTCCGAAACGCCTCACAGTTTTAACTCCTTGTTTATTTTATTGTGCGTTGTTTGATTCCATGTTTTGTGATATGTCAACAGAAACATTCAACAGCAGAAACTTACTATGTCGTCTGTGACAGTTCAGCATTCCTGTAACACATGTGTGTATGTAACACAATAAGTGTATACACATTGTCCATGACCAAAATGTCCTATGGAAAGTGTAACAGTTACTAATTACTAGACGTCCTAATGTTTACTCTGTCGCACATTAGCTACGAGCACACAGTCCACCACAGTAGCAAAGAGCAGTGCATTGAAGTCCTGCCTTGAGGCACTTACATAGTCCCATGCATCCCTTCTTGCAACCACAGCGCAGTAGTTCTCGACAAGCTTGTGTCGCTTCAGGAAGAGTTGTCCAATATATTTTCCAACCGCCATTTTCATTCCTGTTCCACCCCCATTCACTTGGAGATGGAAGCTCCGGAGTCGCGATCATCGTCTGTGCCCAACAGTGGCCGGCTTGGTAAGCAGCCCGCTTTGTGTGCTGGAGAAATACTGCTTGTGTCGGAGGAAGACCGTCAATATAGCTCTACCTTTCTGTGTGAACAGCTGCTTCCTCGCTTCATTGAGAAATTCCTGGCTGCTAGTACGGTCGTACAGATGGACTACAAATCGTTCCAGTGGCCTCAGCCAATTTTCTACGGTCACCGGGGTAGCAGCCAACGCACAGAAAGCTGGTGTGATTTCGTCATAGGCATTCCACATGCCCCATGTAGTGCGTTTGCCCCTGCCTCCAAAACATGACACCGTGTCACAACCAGTGAAGGCATGAAACATTGGCAAAGCAAGACAACAATCAGGACCCAGTGCGTCGGCCATCTCGTGGGCCAGTAAATATCGAAAGTTATTTCCAGCACCAAAGGCAATCCACAGTTCGGCGATGTTGAGGCGCTGAGCTGATGCCACTGCAAGAACAACCACGTCCGTGTCATCTGTTTGAATGGATACCTTGTTATACCCTTGTTTCACAGCATCATCCATGTGGAGTAGGATTCGTGTGTCCTCTTCTTCATGGGTGCATGGAGCAAGGCCTGACACGTCTCGGGACTGATTGCGATGTGATGTACGGCAGGAACACTTGGGTCGCGTAATCGGAAAATGTCTTTGCAAAACCCGGTCAAAGCGTGTTAACGATTGCAGCCCCATCAAGCAGGATGACTTGTACGACAGGAGTGGGGAAAGGTCTTGTGTAGGAACGAGATCTTCCAAGCAGCCGACCAGATCAGACTTTGTTTCTGTCCGCAGTTTCCCCATTTGTGATAAAGCAGGTGGATACGCTTGATTTTCATGTTGAAAGAACTGATCGAGATCACCACTCCGTATTTGCGACGCTATGTACAACCTGGAGAACAGAGAACAGCCATTATTGAGTGATGACCGCTGCAGTTGTGCTCTTGATTTCTCTCGCACTGGTGGCCGGCTGAACAGTAGTAGGTTATTTCTCTTGATTGGATCTGTAATGGGCTTTGTTTGGTTGACAAGGCGCTCGTTGACGTAGGTGTCATACTGCTCTTGTCCGAGAGATTTGATCTGACGCAACGTGTCAATCACAGCTGGATCTGCAAGGTCTCTGCTATCCAGTACAAGCAAATCATTGCTGTTCTCAGCGAATGGATTTCCCATCTCTTCTATTACAGCAGTTAATGACGTGATATCTCGTCCGAATGTCATCTGTGCATGTTTTGTCTGCTCGTGATGCCGGAAATCTGTTTTCTTTTTCTTCATGGTTGAAACCTCAAATTCTCCAATCAGACGTGCCATTTCAGGGCCAGTCACCATCCAACGCCGCAGTGCTGCAGGGTTCTCAGTCAGACCCACACCTCCACTATCACCCTTCACAGAGGCATTATTCTGTTCATGAGCATGGTCAATTGCAATACCAGAGAACACGTGCGTTGTTTTCTTGATGCATTGCGTAAAGTCTCTCTAACTGGAGGCATGCCGCAGAAGAAACATGTTTTGGTGGAAGGAGGTGCTTCTTCTATAGACTGACGGGTGAACTTCTTGGAAGCAGCTGTATTGTCCTCAATGCGAGATTTCCTCTTCTCTGTTCGCTCAAGTTTTGTCTTGTTGAATTGTAATCGACAAGAGTCATGGCATTTGGCTTGGTGCTGTCGGAAGGTTGTCTCAATGCCAACACCATCATCTAACCTTGATAGATTGATTGTCTTAGGCAAACAACCAACCTTGTCGAAACCCTTAATATTGTCAGCGATAGTCTTGTAACCAACCCCCTCCCCTCTGCGTCACGTTTTGAAGAAGCAGGACAGCGAAGCACCTCCGGTGTGTCCTCCTGATACAGAACGCATTTGTTCCAGTTTGTCGTCAGACATAGTACATTGGATGTTCCAGGCTGATCGACCACTTTATATACCTTAGCCATTCAGATATTATGGCAATTACGCTCTTCTTGTGAAAATAGGGTGTAGAAGGATGTCATAACTCTACGGATTACCTGCATTACATTAAAAAGAATCCTACATGTTCTATGATTTGTACATTCCGCATTTATATCATCTAACATAACATATATTCAAAAACGAAGCGCGGTTTCCTTTCTTTTTGGTCACTCCTCGCAACCACATGATCAGCTGCTAAACCGCCTACCGATCGAAAAAACATAATATTAATATGTGCATAATTATTGAAACTAATAGGCGACAATTTAAGGCGAGACGTTGTCGTTCCAACGGCTGTCATTTTATAAAATGGTGGTACGAAGGTCCATGAAGGTCAAATGCAAAAGTATTCAAATCATTCACATCGGCTGTCCACATACGTTTCCTGTGACAACAACATTACCGCTCCAAGTAACGTAGTTCATGAGATATGGGAACATTAGTGTTGGCGGCCGCCATCTTTACAAATGGCGGATTTGAATGTCGTAGAAGGTCAAATGTAACATATTTGAAATCACTGACCCAGAAGTTGTATGTTTTGGTTCCAAAACATCTAGTCTACGTTGCAAAAGTCTTTAGATAGAGGAAATTGGTTTTTGGCGGCCATCTTTAAAATGGCTGCCAACCCCTTCCAGGGCAAAATCTGAGATGGCCCTATATCCAAATATTTCTGTAATTGTGTACTCTATGCGTGTGCCAAATTTCATGCTTGTATCATAAAACACACAATTCGACAATATTTTGTCACATATCGGCTGCACTATGGTGGAGTCAAACGAATATAAGGTGCTGCGCAGATTGATAGGAAAACGGGGTGTTAAATAGCTCATTTTATACAGTCAAAAAGATGAAGAAATGGTTAACCATTTAATCCAGGCCTTTGTCTCCCAACAATAGACAACATTGAAAACCGTATGCCGTATGGCGTTGACGTTTCTGCTCATGCGCGATAAATGTAAAATCGTCAATGTGCGACAAAACACAAAACATTTATAGTATTAACACTAACCCTAGGGCTGTTCGTTAGCTTTCATGCGGTGATTAACGTGAATAGTTGCTTAACATATCGTTTGATGAATTAAAATATTACGTTTATTTATATGACTGCTTTTGGCTTATGTTAATTGAAACAAATAACCGGGCTGAAAGGTTACATACGACCTTTTACTCACTGTGACCGCTGTAGATAAGACTGAAGATGTATTTCATATGAGATTCAAAGGGAAGCGTCAGCGTACTTAATGGTAACTAATGGAAACAACAAGAATAATGACGACTGACTCACCCCGCAGAAACGTCACATGGATATTATTTAATGCCCGGATAAACCTGCGGTTGTGGGCGGTTAACGAAGCAGGAAGCTAACCGCTGGTCCAGCTTTCTTGTCAATAACTGTCTAGAACACTCACACATAATTGAGGGATTTTCACACAGCGCAAAATAAGACGCACGATTTTTGATGAGATTTGGATTTGGCTGATCTGTTTTCGCAAGCACTAAACAGTTTATCTAACAGTTTGTTTACAGTTAGTTGACAAAATATCTGTTACAGATTTAGCACCAATATATATTTAACAGTAAATGATGTTTTAGATGGGCAGATTAGATTTCCACATCAGCACATACAGTAGGTGGCAGGATTAGTGCCTTCGTAACTAATTACGAACCGCATTCTTGTTCTTTGCCTTGATCAGTTGATACTTGATGCCAACGCCAAAAGTGGAAATGGTAGTTCTAGTTGTTGTAGTTCTTGTTGCTACGAATGATTTTAGCGGCGGGTTCTCTCAGCTGCATAAGTAACCACGAACGTAGATTCTTCTTCTTTGCTCTCCATCGTGTCCGATGATGACATCAGTGTAGGGTTTCGTCCGTTACGTGCTTTGCTCGTTGGTGAGAGAATAGTCCAATTTGAGATTTAAAGCCTCTCCCGCAGTTGACACAGAAGATGATATGGGCTGAAGCATCAGGAAGGCCATGGCGGAGATTGTGATCATGTTGGTATTTTTGTGATATATTTTCTTCAATGTGGCTTTTTCCTTTGTGAATGGCCTGCCTCCATTGTTGTCGATCTTGTGCAAGGGTCTCCCAGTGGTCTATGGTGATGTGTGTAGCCTTTAGGTGTCGTTTGACTACATCTTTGTATCGCAGCCGTTGTCCACCACGAATATGTTTCCCTTTGGTTAATTCTCCATATAATACAGCTTTTGGTAATCTGCTATCATTCATCGGATGATATGTCCAGTCCAACGGAGTTGGGAAGCCGTTAGAGTGGCTTCTATGCTGGACATATTAGCCCGTCCCAAGACTTCAACATTTGGAATGTGATCTTTCAATGAGATCGGCAGGATTTGTCGTAGATGTCGGAGATGCACTTTGGAGAGTTTTCTAAAATGGCGACGATAGAGAGTGTATGTCTCTGCTGAGTACAGTAGTGTTGGAAGCACAATTGCCTTGTACACCTTGCACTTTGTGGAGAATGAAATACCATGTTGTGACCATACACGCTTCAACAGTCCTCCAAAGGCTCCAGAGGCAGCTTGAATACGGTTGGTAATTTCCACATCAATGGTTTTGTCAGATGCAACAATGCTGCCCAGGTATGTGAAGTTCTTAACTGATTTTAGTGGCGTGCCATAGATTTAAACATGTGGATCGATTGAGGTTTGGCCGGGTGTTGGTTAGTAGAACGTCACAGTTTTCTTTGTGTAAGTCCTGTGATGTTATGCCAATGCAAATGCATAGAACGATATATGCAGTTATGAGAGGTGGGCTCGGGAGATGACGAGACTAGAGGTCGATCACTGTTGTTCCTCTCACATGTAATCATAATAAATTGGTTTGTTCAGTACCCCTGGTGTCGAATCAGATACGTATGAATGCGAGATGAGTCAGACAATCCTATAGGTCAAGTCAAAGACAACACGTTTTATGGTGGCAGCTACGGTTGAATCCGGCGCTTTCGAGTTTCGTAAATAGGTCAACACGCACCGTCGACGCTGGGCAGGTCCGATTTGTTCGCACTGTGTAAGTGATTGGCCATTGCCATTAATAGGCAGCTATGGGTGAACTGTCATTAATAGAGCCGCCCCGCAGGAACTGGTTAGCCACTGATCTACCTACGGAGTTTCGTTCATTACGTCAATACTGAGAACTAATTTTCAGTGGGCCCTTTGCTGAAAAAGGGCAGAGTGAACGAGTGACCTACATCGTGCTATGGGTTGGACAGGAGGGTCTGCGAATGTACAACACTTGGGACCTCAGTGAAACTGAAAAGAAAGTAATTATGTTATCAGGTATAATTTGACATCTAACACGTTGTCGACTAACACATTGTCGTTTTTGTAGCTACGTCATGCTTGCCAAGACAAACACGCCAATGTAACGCTGTGTCCCGCTGACACGGTCACGCCTGACGGCGTAATTGTTACGTTCTGTATGGATGACCTCGGGGCTACTTTATGGTAATAACTTCACCGCCGGTTCACCACGGCTACGAATCGGGTGTCGATGTGCGCGTGATAGGAGCGTGAAACAGACATCTACGAATGATGGTTGCCCTACTTTAAGGGGAAAAACCTCGTCTTGTGGATCCACCTTTTTCGAGTACTTGTAGATTCGTGTATATTGTCCGACCGAATGCTTATACCATCACACGCATAATCATTACATACATGACTTGTCGAGTTATTTACTGCAAACTTGCTGCAGGCCAAGTCGATTTATCGTGACACCAACACCATACAAATACTTGAATGATGAATAATGCCTTAATGAGGAAATTTCATACTAAACATGTAACGTGTTTTTAGTCTCCAAAGTAACTATCTTTCCCTACTTGCCTAGTTTTCTTTGCGTAGAGAGTGGCGCCAAAATGACATTACTCCAACCTGATATATCAGTAGCTGATTTACACATTTCTATCACCTGGTGTCATTGCTGTAGACAGAGCGCTGCGACGCAGCAGTGAGTGAATCAGACTGTCGCTACAGTGAGAAACACTCACTCGAATGAACCCTGGCTAGAATTGATTGCCTCTGTGTCGAACCTTGGACCAGTTCGTTCACTCTAAGTTGCACTTAGTTCACTGAATGAGTACCTGGCCATATAAAGTGGTGGATATTTATGTATGAATAACCACATAATGTTTATTGACCCCAAGTAGGTAAACATTTCTTGTGCATTAATTGACAGCGTGGCAGAATGATCCCCAGATAAGTCTACATGGTATTCGAGTGACTGTAGAGTTTAAATAATCTTGTGGACTGGCCACAGTGTCACAACTCTTGTAGTGCATATTTTCCAAGACGCACATCCTCACGACTTTTAAATCTTTGACCTGCTCTGACCCAATGCAACTGAAATCGATATACTCTGTTATTATGATATTGAGTTATTGTTGTTTTATTGTTATTCACAGTTTCAGCGGCTGCAATTGTCCACTGTTTGACTGGTTGTAGCCAGTCGGGCTTTCGCTATTCAAAGGTGAATAAATACATTAGATGGTTCCGTTTCACCAAAGCCTTCCCATGGAGGAAATTAACTATTCAGTAGTTTACATGTATGTAGTCAGCATTACCACTATAATACACGCAATACATATGTTCCCGTCACCCTAATTTTATTAAATGACCCATGCTAACCCAAGCATGAAGCTGAATGTCGCAAACAAACTGCAAACCCAACTCCAACACGTGGCACTTCCAATGTTGTATACAGTTAAATGCTGTGATTCTAGAACACTGTACACATGGAACGTTGTCAGATGGAAACGAACATTAGAGTAATATCGAAATACTAATATGCTTCGTTGTGTGTACGATTCGCTTAACCAAACACCGTTCACATGAATACATTCAGTGCGGATTAAAATGTCCAGAGTAACTAGATTGCGATTAATCAAATGAGTTAGCAAAACAATACAAATTATAATATGACTACCACCAACTCGCTACGTATCAATGTATACATTAGCTACATCGAGTGTACTCACTCGCGCACACATCTTTCTCTCGCACGCATACATATTACATTTTCACACATACGCACGCACACACACACATCCGCCCACACACGCATCCCCCACACGCATGCACATACCTATGCATACTACATATACATCCGTCAGTTCTGCTCCATCAGCCTGTAGCCAGACTAGGTGCGCACTCGCGCGTAAAACGTCTTGTGCTGCTTCAGCCCTTTGGCGTAGCCCATAAGTTGACGGAATGACGACAACTCGCTGAAGAAGTACTCCCTCCCAGCCATCGAGAGCCCGGCCTTGTCTGGCAGCAGTGCGGGGTACGAGGCGAGGTCAGTTCCGCGGTCGATGGCCCAGCGGTTGTGGGTCGAGTCGGTGACGCCGCAGAAGCCGGAGTCGACAAGACAGTCGATGCGGTCTTGGAACAAGACTTCACGCAGACCGCTGCATGCGACAGAACCTCTTCTGTAGAACGGCAACAGCTTCTGCATCAGACACTTGTTGGTTGCCTTCGTCCATTGGCGACCCTGAAACACGCAGGAATCACGTTCAACAATCGATAGTTCGCCCAGTCTCCAAGAATGAAGCTAAACAAGTGTGTGTGTGTGTGTGTGTGTGTGTGTGTGTGTGTGTGTGTGTGTGTGTGTGTGTGTGTGTGTGTGTGTGTGTGTGTGTGTGTGTGTGTGTGTGTGTGTGTGTGTGTGTGTGTGTGGGTGTGGGTGTGTGGTGTGTGTGTGTGTGTGAGTGTATATATATATATATATATATATATATATATCAAACGATAAGTGTTTACACATTGTCCATGACTAAATCGTCCTATGCTAAATGTAATAGATCCTAGTTACTACACGTCCTAATGTTTACTGTGTCACACATTAGCCACGAGCAAACAGTCCACCACTGTAGCAAAGAGGAGTGCATTAAAGTCCTCCCTTGAAGCATTTGCATAGTCCTACGCAACCTTTATTGGAGCCACAGCGCAGTAGTTCACGACAAGCTTGTGTTGCTTTAGAAAGAGTTGTCTAGCATATTTTCCAGCCGTCATTACCATTCCTGTTCCACCCTCATTCACTTGGAGATGGAAGCTTCGGAGTAAAATATGACAGCGTGTCACAACCAGTGAAGGCATGAGACATTGCATAATAACACAACGATCCGGACCCAGTGCATTGGCCATCTCGTGAGCCGGTAAATATCGGAAGTTCTTCCGAGCACCAAATGCAATCTACAGTTCGGTGATGTTGCGGCGCTGGGCTGATGTCAGGGCAAGAACAATCCGTGTCAACTGTGCGAATGGGTACCTTGTCATATCCTTGTTTCACAGCATCTTCCAGGTGGAGTAGTATTCTGCTTTTTCATGAGTGCCTTATATGTATCGGGGCACATTCGTGTGATGTGCTGACGGCTTGTTTGTCAAAGGCAATGCTTGTTGCACTAGTTGCCAACAATGAGACAAAACTATCTTGTTGTTGTCAGTGAAAACGCCAGATCCCAGGAATTCACTGGGATGGCTCTACGCGTCGGCGGATACATTTCCCTCTCCTTGTTCTTGCTTCAGCCTTCAAGCTATCTGCGAGATGTTCATCCCACACAACTTGTCTGCTCACATATTGCAGTTGTGATGTACGACAGGAACACTTGGATCGTAAATAAGAAAATGTCTGCAAAATCCGGTCGAAACATGTTGACGATTACAGCCCCATCAAGAATGACGACTTATACGACAGGAGTGGGGGAATTGTTTGTATATGAACGAGATCTCCCAAGCAGCCACCCACATCAGAGTTTACGTCACGTTCAACAGCTGCTGCCAATTCGCGTGCTTCGTTGTACAACGTTACCATGCATGGGGTATGATAGTTGGCCTCTTGTGCGATCATAAGATCTGTATTGTCTATAATGTGAGATTTCCTCTTCTCTTCACGCTGAAGTGTTATCTTGTTGAATTGCAATTTACAAGAGTCGTGCCATTCGGCTTTGTGCTGTCGGAAAATTGCCTCAATGCTTACACCATCATCTAGTCATGACAGGTTGAATGTCTTAGACAAGCAACCAACCCTATCGAAACCCATTGATATTTCAGTGATAGTTTTGTTCCCTACCCCCGCTGCGTCATGTTTTGAATAAGCAGGGCAGCGAACCACATCCGGTGTGTCCACCCGACACCGAACGCATTTGTTCCAGTTTGTCTTCAGATATTGTACATTGGATGTCACAGGGCCAGGCTGGTCCGTCACTTTATGTACTATGACCATTCAGATATGATATGACAACTACACTGCAGAAGACTGTCATAACTCTAAGGATTACCTGCAGTACATTCTACATTATATCTGTGTTATTATTAATATACTCGGCATTTACATCATCTAACAGAACAAATATTCAAAATGAAGCGCGGTTTCCAATAATGTTTTCACGTGACATCCTCGCAGTTACATGATCAGCAGCTAAACATTTTACGATCTGAAATACCAAAATATTTGTTATATGTGCTATCACCTGTCATAATTATTAGCATTTGTCCGACGACATTTAACGCCAGAATTCGTTTTAACGTCCGTCATTTTATAAAATGGCGGATATGAAGGTCGACGGAGTTGAGGTTAAAGATTTTTAGTCGCCATCTTGAAAAAAGACTAATGTGAATGTCCCACACGATAAATAAATAACGTATTTATAATAGCAGCACGTAAACCTTAATGTTGACATCGACGTGTTCTCTCTATGTGGTTTAATTCTTAAGATCTGAGGGAAATTGGATTTGAAAGGCGCCATCTTTAAAAGATGGCGGATGTTGAAGTCATATGCAACAGAGTGGAAATCTTTATCTTTAAAAACTTATATTTTTGACACGAATGTAGCGCTTCTGACTGAAGCATTTTACAGGTATGGCGAATACGAAGGTCAACGAAGGTCAAATGCAAAATATATCATTATGAAATCTAAGTGATTGCAAAATTTCATGCTTGTATCATAAAACGCACAATTCGGTCATATGTTGTCACATATCGGCTGAGCTAGTCTTCAACAAGTTTTCGTCGACAGTATGTGGGACACAAACAAATTGCGCACACACTGGAGTAGAAAATAGCATGTGAACACAAACTATTATTGAAAGCGATAGTGTATCGAATATTTAGTGTTACGCAGCCGTGCCAGACGTTAATAAATATACATATCACTCCGACCCTAGTTGGCTGGTTCCCACCCAAAAACCTATACTACGACCTACTGTTTACCTACTGCGATACATGTGTCTTCAGAGCCATCCGTCGTGGTTACTCGTGGTAACACACACTCACCTGGATGTGATGTCAAACCAAAAATGGACATAGTACAATAAACAAACCAGCTTGTGGCATAACACTTTTATGTGTCTGCACTAGGCACCTAGTTCTTTTGTGTCGTTTAACGCAACTGGCAGCACCTGGATTGAGGCTGGGCTACGTAACGTAGTGTCTCATAAACTCAGCACCCGTCCCGCGTTACCTTTTCAACTGGTTTCACGCATGGACAAACTGCGTATTAGACGTAGAGAATCCTACAATAGGTACTGATTCTCTAAACGAACGTTAGTCACTGCTGTCCTAGTGTATATGTAAGTGAAACTGCCAGACCAGCATGTTTACAACACGTATACAGGGATTCAGGTTTGGGAGAAAAAGGGCTATACAAAAAGGTTTACGAGAAACTGGTTGTTTACGGACCTGCTACTGCGTTCTTTCGTATGCCGACTAAAACACAAGTTAGGAAAAAACTAGTTTTAATAATAGCACACATTCATACATTCATACGTACATACATACATATATACATGCATATATACATACATACATACATACATACATACGTACATACATACATACACACATACATACATACATATAAACATACATACATACATACATACATACATACATACGTACGTACGTACGTACATACATACTACTAGTACATACATACATACATACATACATACATACGTACGTACGTACGTACGTACGTACGTACGTACGTACGTACGTATACGTACATACATACATACATACATACATACATACATACATACATACATACATACATACTTAGGTACATACATACATACACATGTACACACATATATAAACATAATATGCATACATACATACATACCGAAACACATATACCTACACACATATATATATATGTACGTACATATATACATATATACACATATACATACATATTTACATGCACGCACGCGCACGCACGCACGCACAGCACGCACGCAACGCACGCACGCACGCACGCATGCACATGCACACACAATGTTAGATATAACATTAGATATGTTAGATACTGACATTCTATCTATCTCATATAGCCATTTGTATTTGTTGGATTGTATTGTTAACTGAAGACTTGATTTTAGATTCAGTAACATTTGAACCAGACGATCAAGGGCTTGTGTGCGTGTGTACATAATACAGAAATGTCACGTTACGGTGCTGCCATCATGCGTATGGTTAGTTGCTGATATCTGACCCACCGCCACCTAGGGGTCAAAGTGAAAACTGTTTTGACTACAGGTGAATTTGCGTATTGCATTATTTGAAGTAATTAATACTATAATGATTATATAAATAAATGTTGGTGAAGTAATCAGAAGCTTGAAGTGGTATACACCTAAGGTGTTGTGAGCAGTTTTGTGAACATTACTTTCATGTGAATGTAGTGTGTGCGTGCGTGCGTGCGTGCGTGCGTGCGTGCGTGCGTGCGTGTGTGTGTGTGTGTGTGTGTGTGTGTGTGTGTGTGTGTGTGTGTGTGTGTGTGTGTGTGTGTGTGTGTGTGTGTGTGTTTGTGACAAACTCATTTAATTTACACAGTTATTTATTGTGAATACATATTCTATATAATTTGTTCTTTTTAATAGGGTAATACCCTGAATAGTCCGCCGGCGATGATGACGCCGACGCTGTCAACGAAGACGATGGCGACGATGGAACGTGCATTATGTTTCTGGCGTCTGACGTTGCAATTAAATGTATATTAGTTATAGAGTAATTATATTAATAAATGTGAACAAATGTGTGTTACCTTACGTTTGTCTATAATACCTGTTTGTTTAAAATATCGTGGAAGGATTTGGGCAACTTAACTCAGAACATTGAAATGTTGACATGGGTATCAGAAATGTGTGGCGGCTACTTGAAACCGTGGGCATGCAAGGATTTCATTGTACAGAGAATGTTGTTATACCTATGTAACATTTAATTTACCTGTTGCGTATCAGTTCCTATATATGCACAGTAGACATAGGCGCCAAGGATTCAGTAGTCAATGTCTCTGATAACTGGTTTTGTTTTACAGGCACAGAGTTAATATGAGTTGGACCCTGAAAGAAACTAGTATTTTGTAAACAGGACCTCCTGTCACTATGTACCATTACCACCGCAATTATGGGTCAATATTCAATTAAGATCTGAAGAGCTAGAAGTGTTGGATGGATGCATTGACGTAAGAATTGTTGATATATAGTAATTATTTATCAAGTTGTAGGGAAATAATTATGTATATTTACGATTTCATAGTAATTATTTTATGCGATTTATTCACACAATACAGTAATTGATAACTTGGAACACTGATTAACTGATTTATTCACCACTCTAACCTCTCTGTTGTCAATATTCATGTGCTAATTTACTCAAATAACTTCACTCCCCAGGATGCGAAGGCATACCCATTAGTTCACACTGACTGACAGATAATTGACAAACGTTTCATTAATCGCAAACTTTTTTTATGTATACACAGAGCATTGAACACATTCACCAGTGCCACAAATATGTGATACGGACTTAGAAGCAAGAACAAAACGTACATATGCACTGAGGAAATATTAACGATTTCACAATCTTTCAGTACATGGGTTATGCTCATATGTTTGTAACTAGCAGCTTCCAGTAATGATCCGACAGCTGGAAATATACTAATAAGTAAGTATGCTCCTTATTTAACGGCACATAATTCACTTTACAACCCACTCGTTTACAACTTATACCCGCGTCACTTATACACGGTAGCAGTGTGACTGCCAACAGTAACAGTATCAATATTTATAATATGTTTCATTGCCATTGCATTCACCACGTTGTTCTCTTCAGGTGCATTCAAAAGTTGTTCTCTTTAAGTGAGTTCACCACCTCTTTCTTTTCATGTGTCTTCACCAAATCTTTCTCTTCAGGTGTCTTCAACAACTCTTTCTCTTCAGGAGTCTTCATCACCTCTTTCTTTTTAGGTGTCTTCAACACCTCTTTCTCTTCAGGTGACTTCAACACCTCTTTCTCTTCAGGTGTCTTCATCACCTCTTTTTCTCCAGGTGTCTTCATCGCCTCTTTCTCTTCATATGTCTTCATCACCTCTTTCTCTTCAGGAGTCTTCATCATCTCTTTCTCTTCAGGAGTCTTCATCACCTCTTTCTCTTCAGGTATCTTCATCACCTTTTACTCTTCAGGTGTCTTCAACACCTCTTTCTCTTCAGGTGTCTTTATCACCTCTTTCTCTTCAGGGGTCTTCATCACCTCTTTTTCTTCTGGTGTCTTCATCGCCTCTTTCTTTTCAGATGGCTTCATCACCTCTTTCTCTTCAGGTGTCTTCATCATCAACTTTTCTTCAGGTGTCTTCATCACCTCTTTCTCTTCAGATGTCTTCATCATCATTTTCTCGTTAGGTGTCTTCATCACCTCCTTCTATTCAGGTGTCTTCATCACCTTATTCTCTTCAGGTGTCTTCATCACCTCCTTCTATTCAAGTGTCTTTATCACCTTATTCTCTTAAGGTGTCTTCATCGCCTCTTTCTCTTTAGGTGTCTTCATCATCTCTTTCTCTTCAATTGTCTTCATCATCACTTTCTCGTCAGGTGTCTTCATCACGTCCTTCTATTCAGGTCTCTTCAACACCTTATTCTCTTCAGGTGTCTTCATCGCCTCCTTCCTCTTCAGGTGTCTTCCTCACATAAACGTACACACTCACGCACACACATACACACACACACACACATATATATATATATATATATATATATATATATATATATATATATATATATATATATACATACATACATACATACATATATATCCGATGTAAAGTCCAAAAGACTGTGGTCATTCTATTCACATAAGGCCGTAATGAAATCAATTATTTCCATTTTATAATTTGTCAAATCTAAACAGCACATCTAAAGGAAACTGCATGCGAACTCAGCACCGCCAAAACAGTGACTATATAGCTTGGTGCAAATTAATAGTAAATTCAAACATACACAGGTAGAGATGGGTTTGTTATACTGATGGCATGCGGATGTACAAGGTTGAATCGTTCAACGACGCTATTCGAATCGTATCCAGGGATGGAAGAAACTTCACATGATATGTTGGTGTTCCGATTGCCTTTTATAAACTACTTTTATAATACGTTTTGTTTGAAATTGCATTCCAACCGTAAACTTTCGGAGGTCCCACCCTCCAGTGATGACTCGTGTCTGTCTCCGTCTACGACTACGCAAAATGACCGTGTATATGGCATATCTCTTACCTCGGAATCCTCAAAATGGAGACACTACATAAATTTACTATTATTATTTGGGCGACACGTGAAAAACAACAGGATCACTACAGTGTAAAAGTAACAGCAAGCACTAAAAATGCAATAATTAATAGAACAAATCCCGGGTATTGGAACACATGATTACCTATCCCTCGGATGATGTTAGGGTGATCTTCTTGTTGCAAGTCTCCATTGTCTTGGGTTTCGTCTTCTTGATAGGGTCGAAAAAGCTTGCTGGCTCTTCGCTCTGTAGGTGTCCGATGAAGTCAGCTTTAGCAGCCTATCCCGAAACTTCTGCTCAGATCACGTCCATCTAGAATTCCAAGGGGACGTGAACATTAGAAGTCAGGGAGTAGAACCTGTTCTTATCTGCGACGGTGAAAGGATTACTGAAGTTCCTGACAGCAGCGAGGACGCGCTGAACTGACTCCTCACACTTCTTGACCTCGGCCTTCTCCAGCTCGCAAAGTCTCCCCATCTTTGGGAAGTCTATATCGTTGATGATGTCGACTATCTCGAGGGTCTTTTCATAAAAAGAGGCCTGTATGGAGGTTGTGGATAAGGACAGACGATGAAGTGTTGGAACAGGTGTGATCCTGCGGTCCTGTGTTACCAAACTCACTGGTTGATCTTCTGGACACTGGTGATCGTGACGAGGAACAAGAAGAGGAGGAGGAAAATGAGGACAAGTTTGACTGTGATGATTTCAGTGAAAGTGATGGTGAATGATGACCTAACAATTATCATAGTGAAGCCCATGAGAGGTTAAGGCGCGGCAGCCCAGAAATATCATTCTGGCTTGCTATTTACCGAGATCAGTAAATGAGTTGGTAAATGAACTTAGTGGAATTTCATTATTCACAATACCTTGAAAAGGTCTCCATATTAACCTATGTTCGCAAAAAAACAATACGATATTTCGTAAGTAGATGCCCCCAAAAACCCTGTCAGCTTGCCTGCATAATTGGCTGCGTTACAGCGAAAAAGTCTATTTTCGGTAATGCAGTCATTTTTGAATTATAATGCATGCCAGGGATACGCGTAGTTATTTCCAGAATGGTCCTATAGTGTTCGTTGACCCTAAAACATGGGTCTGGAGACCTTATTTGTGCAGTTATGTGCATTATTGGCCGAGATAACGTGAAACATTGATTTCTCGATAGTGGCAGCACTAATTTGCATATTAAACTGTCCTAGACACATGTGAGCATTTCAACAATAGTTTTATTACGGCCGCTGACCCTCATAACACGGGTATGTACATAATTGTATATTTTGTCAGTTATCTGCAATATTTCACTTTCACTTTACTTTATTGTCCTTAAAAGGATATGCATTTTACAACTCATGATCACATCTAAAATATATGGGATGGTCTCAACAAAATGCAAATGAATTTCCAGATGTATACACTACAAGAACAATTCAACCGGGTGACATCAATATGACTCATTTAGCATTCAACATTCTAATGGCCACCGGCACAAAACTCCTGCTATAGCGACATGTTTTACATTTTATACAACGGTATCTCCTTTGAGACGGAAGTACATGGAAGAACGTAGGGAGCGGGTGATCAGACTCAGTAGCGACAGCTCGAGCTTTCTTCAAAATTGCATGGTCGATTATTTCGGAGAGCTTTGGTGTAGGTAAACCAATGATCTTGGCAGAAACATGTGAGATTTTCAGAAGCCTGTTACGGTTTTTCACAGAGAGCAGGTAGTAACAAATGCTGCAGTAGGTTAAGAGAGGCTCAATTATGCTACGGTAAAGGCGTAGAAGAAGTAGTGGATCAACATAGAAAGCTCGTAACTTTCGAAGAACGTGCAGTCGCTGCTGAGACTTCTTTTGCACGGCTGTAACATGCTCTGTAAATGACAATTTTTCATCTAATATAACACCGATATATTTGAATGAATCAACCTGTTCCACAGGTTCACCGTTGATGACAATAGGACTAATGACAGTTCTATAACGACGGAAGTCGATGCACATTTCTTTCGTTTTGGAAACATTCAGATGCAGAAAATTGTTACTGCACCAACTAGAGAAACGTACCACTGAAGAAAGATATGACTGGTATGAGGCAAAATCATTCAAAAGAGCGAGCATGGCTGTATCATCAAAAAACCTCACAAATTGGGTAGATGAATCAACACTACGACAGTCATTTGTATACAAGGTGTACAAAAATGGACTCAGAACACAACCCTGAGGCGCACCTGTGTTGCTAACAAGCACTGGTGACTTTATGTCACCCACTCGGACACACTGCGGGCGATTACTTAAGAAATTGAAAACCCAGTGAACAAGTGCGGCTGGAACTTCTAGTTTCTGTAGTTTATCAATCATGACATGCCTTTGTATTGTGTTAAATGCTGAACTGAAATCTATAAATAAGATTCGAGCATAGTTGCCAGCTGTCTCCATGTGTTCAAATAGTTTGTGTAAAAGGCAAGCTATTGCATCGTCAGTGCCTCTTCTGGAACGGTAAGCGAATTGATATGGGTCCAGTTGAGATTGAACATGTGGGAGAATGTGAGACAAAATCAGTCTTTCAAAACATTTCATGACGATGGACTGAAGTGGTTTAACTCTGACGGTGATGACATTTTAGGGACGGGTACCACTACAGACGTTTTCCAGATGGTTGGAATCACACCTATATCCACAGACTGTTTAAACAGTGGCTGAAATACCGGACCTAACTCAATTGCACACTCTTTAAGTAAGCGGCCTGGAATGCCATCTGGACCAGGAGCTTTATTAGCCTTACACTTTTTGAATTGATTTGTGACATCCACGGTAGAAATGTCAATATCACCTGGTACGGGTAAAGGGCCAGCAGCTAGGAGCGACTCACACTCAATAGAAAAATCATGGCTGTCAAATCTGTTATAAAACAAATTTAAGTCTGAAGCAAATTTCAATGGATCAGTAGTTGAAGGGACAGATAATCTGTCCAAACGACCTGACATCTTTTTCAAATGCGCAAAGGCCTGTTTAGTGTTCATGCAGCTAAACTCATTTTCAACCTTTTCTCGATACCTTTGTTTTGCTTGCGAGATTTCTGTTTGTAGCTGTCTGTGTGCGTTTTTCATTGTGTGTATGTCCTTAGAGCGGTATGCGATTTGTTTGTTCTTAAGCGTGTTTTTTATATCAGACGTGATCCAAGGCTTTGAATTAGGATAAACAGTCACAGTTTTCATTGGAATGGTAGAGTCCATGCAAAAGGTAAAGTAGTCCGTAATGATAGAAGCATGTTCATTTAAGTTCACGGAATCAGGTGCAAACACACCCCAATCTGTGCAAGCCTGTGAGATCCCTGGAGCTGCATGGTGGCATCCTGAGTCCATTGTCGAACCTTGACCTTGGTCGGCTTGACTCTCTTCAACAGTTGTCGATACGCTGGGATGAGGTTGATGACATTGTGATCGGCACGACCGAGGGGAGGGTGAGCACGAGCGGAGTAAGCACTGGGAATATTCCCATAGCATAAATCTATTGTCTTGTTGTTCCTTGTTGGCACATGAACATATTGATGAAATGACGGTAACGCAATATCCAACGTGCAGCTGTTAAAGTCGCCCATAACAAACACAGGAGCGTCCGGGTAGCGTAACAACATTGACTGCATGTAAGAAGCTATTGTGTCGGCTGCGGCGAGTGCGTCTGCACTGGGTGGAACATAAACACAACATAATACAATGTTGCTAAATTCCCGCGGTAAATAGAACGGGCGAACAGACAGCGTCAACAGTTCCAAGTTCGGTGAACAGAGTGTGGTGTGTATTTTAACGTTGGAACACCACCGATTGTTTATGTAAATGCACAAACCCCTCCTCTCGTCTTGCCCGATTCTTTGGTTCTCTCTGAACGGTACACAGTAAACCCGTCCAGAATGATGTCATCGTCTGGACGGGTAGAGTCCAGCCATGTCTCACAAAAGGCCATCACGCAGGCCTCTCGATAGACGTTGTCGTATCGGCACTTTGCGTGAAGTTCGTCAATTTTGTTGTACAGCGACTGGACGTTTGCAAATACAACAGATGGTAGGGGTGGTTTTGCTGGTCGTCTACGAAGTCTGTTCTTTACATCACCACGCCTACCTCGTTTGCGTTTCTTGGACGCATCTTGTGTGTTGTTGACAGTCGGCATCAGCGGGCGTGAAGACGGCGGATGTGGAGGCGGGCGTAGCCGAAGCAGTTCATTTGCTGAGATACAGTTACAAATAGATTTTTCAATAATGGCGGCACTAATTTGCCAAAAAAACGAACGTGGGATATTTTGCTGACTTTTTAACATAGCAAACCGTTTTCTACGTATTTTATCCGATCTAGTGATACCAATTACTCTTCCAACTAGACTACACGTTTTATATCAATCCTGGCTTTCAACATTGGGGATTGCGTATCCTTCATGTCTCCGCGATCTCGTTAAAGGCCACCCCCTATTCATAGTCTCGCCTTCGCTAATTGCGCTATATTGTATGTAGTTATCATTATGTTTGAGCTGTTTTACTCATTAGCATGTATTGCAACCTGTGCAATGGACGGGATCCACATTACGCCTACGAAAAATCATTATCTCTTGCGCCTGTTGTACAGGTCTGACAATTGATGTAATATAATTTTGGGCGGTATATTATATGATGATGTGAAAAGTGGGTTTCAAAACACAGTAATTTAATTTATCTTCGAATGTCTCAGTACCATAAGCGGCACCGTTCTCGAACCGACGGACGTCATATGTGTATCAGTACGACAATCGCACTTCATAAACGCAGAGATGCATCGAATGAACACGTATTCTTTGTAAATAATGACGTGCTCTCAGTGAATACGATGTTTCTTGCTTAACAGACGTACGCTGAATCATTGAATGCAAACAGCTATTGTAAGCGTTGTATAAAACAATGCCGTTTTTGCAATTCAATAATACATTGACATATAAAAACGCGCAGTTGTTCAAACAAATGAATTGATGCAATCAAAATGCTTGGCTCCATACTTTGCAGTAGTAAGTTTGTGTTTTAAGAATGGTTGAAACAGTGAACAATATAGAATATGCATAATATTCGTGTTATGCGTATGACTACATGTATATATTAAAGTTACACCTTAAGTAAACTTTGTCTTTACGTTTTTAGTATGATAATTCTAATATACTAAGTCATCAACATACACTACAAAGAACTGTTTAACTCTTACTCTTTCTATTATAACATTCCGTATGATTATGTATAACAACATGTCTACAAAGGAATATGCTTCCCAAATAGTACGTAAATTATTTTAGATATATTTACTAATAACATATTGAATACAAATCAAGCAAACGTCTTGTACATTACACATGGTACCACTTATTTTCTTATATCAGTGTCTGTATGTTAACTATGTTCGTATAATCTGCAAAGAGGATACACTTTCATGTTTATATATGAAGCACATATTATTCACGTACATAATAAATAGTTTGCTTACATCATACTCACAAGAATGAATTGACAAATTGTCTTTGGTTTACTAAATAACTACGTACCCATTTATATGCACCGTGTATATCAATACATTCATTTTTTACATAATAATTTGTGGTCAATCGTTTCGAATGTTTTTTTTATAATACATAGCTGCACCTACACCAAACTTCTTTGCAATCAATACATTACTTATTCCATTAACTAGATGCATGGCATGTTGACAAATCTTGATGAAATCCATACTGACTTCTTTTAAATTGACCAATATTATAAAGGCACACCCACAAATGAACTCAATACATTAAACATGAAGCACAGTAAGTAGGTATTCCAAGCACCGCATATCGTACGGGAATACATCATCACGGTAACAACCACACTAAAAATATCAACCAACTACGTGAGTAACACAATGCGTCCTACGGGGTTATGTCGTCCTATGGCATTACAAATCATGCTGACAAATACAATCAATCAATATCAACCAGCTACTTAAATAACACAATGTATCCTATGGGATTGCATAAACATGCTGACAATCACTTTCAATAAGTATCAACTAATTACTTAATTAACACAATGTATCCAATGACATTTAATACAAGGTCAATAATGAGAAACGACATATGCCAAACAACACCTCAATATCTATAAAACAATTAAGGTACCACACCACTCTAAATATGTCTCCAATACACACACACAGTAGTTGTCAGACAACTACTTACATAACACAGTGTGGCGAATGAATGTGGCTATGATGAGTGTGCGTGTGCGTGTGCGTGTGCGTGTGCGTGTGCGTGTGCGTGTGCGTGTGCGTGTGCGTGTGCGTGTGCGTGTGCGTGTGCGTGTGCGTGTGCGTGTGCGTGTGCGTGTGCGTGTGCGTGTGCGTGTGCGTGTGCGTGTGCGTGTGCGTGTGCGTGTGCGTGTGCGTGTGCGTGTGCGTGTGCGTGTGCGTGTGCGTGTGCGTGTGCGTGTGCGTGTGCGTGTGCGTGTGCGTGTGCGTGTGCGTGTGCGTGTGCGTGTGCGTGTGCGTGTGCGTGTGCGTGTGCGTGTGCGTGTGCGTGTGCGTGTGCGTGTGCGTGTGCGTGTGCGTGTGCGTGTGCGTGTGCGTGTGCGTGTGCGTGTGCGTGTGCGTGTGCGTGTGCGTGTGCGTGTGCGTGTGCGTGTGCGTGTGCGTGTGCGTGTGCGTGTGCGTGTGCGTGTGCGTGTGCGTGTGCGTGTGCGTGTGCGTGTGCGTGTGCGTGTGCGTGTGCGTGTGCGTGTGCGTGTGCGTGTGCGTGTGCGTGTGCGTGTGCGTGTGCGTGCGGTGCGTGTGCGTGTGCGTGTGCGTGCGTATGTGTGTTTTAGTACGTGTTACTGTTGACTCAGTAAATAATTCAGTATCTACTTCAGATCGATTTCGCATATCTCCCACTGCTCCTGCAAATTCGGTATGTGAACGTACAGGTGCTGGCTGTCTACTCCGTCGCACGTACACTTGGCCACACACGAGGTCAATCCGCCGCTCTCATGATCAGTGGCTGAGCTCTGTGTGCAGACGGGGTACTTTCCATCTAATTCGCATTGCGACCACGCGGTCTTTCGAACCAACACCTCGATGTGGCGTCGGGAACAAACGAGGTTGCGGCCTGTTATTGTGGCAAGGAAAGAGAGTTTGATTGCCTCGGGCACACCTATCCGTATCAGGAGTCCGCGCCGGAAACATGTCCACTGTGGCTTGGGAGCCCAACGCCCGGTATTGGCTGAGAAGGTGTACCTATCCGTGTCGTCTAGGTTCAGGCACGTGGCGTTATCCTTGTCGTACAGTAGCATCGACCTTTCCGCCGACGCCGGCGGATCCAATACAGGATATAATGCTACGACAAATCAGAACATAGAAATCTTACCATCAATTTTAATACAATATGTTGATTGATTAGTGAGAAAAACGAGTATTGCCACTGCATATGTCTTAGTAATTGTTGCCGTAAACCACATTGATATATGCTTTATCATTTATTTACGTAGAAATTGTATATTGAATGATAACTGGAGGGAACACGTGTACATGTTACGTCATCGACATGTTTGTTTCTCGCCACATAAATTTTTTAATAATACTGAACTGCCGACAACTTTGTAAGCTGTTCTCACCACTACCTCAAGCCTGCTCCTCTAGCGCTGGCTAATAACGAACTACACACATATTGAGAGTGCAAGAATACTATCTAACACAGATATACGATATAACTGAACAAGAAACTCCCTCTTCAGTCTGAACTTAGTTTGCGCAGAAATTCAGCCTTTGCAGCGCCTTTTTCACAAATGCGTCTGTGTTATTTTGCCATCCCACGTCACCAGATGTAACTGTGTCCTGACATTTGAAACAGTCCAACTATCGATAAGTTCACCATTAACAGTAACTGGAGCAATTGGGGTTTTCTTGTTCCTAAAATCAATGATCATCTCCCGCATTCAATTGAAGGTTATTATTGTCACACCACGACACCAGCCTGTTCACTTCACCGCCGCATTCGGACTCTTCGGAGTTCGTAACCTGTCCATCTAATGTGGTGTCATCTGCGAATTTTACAAGTATTACGGGGGAATGATGGAAAACACAGTCATTTGTGAATGAGTATCGAAGCAAGGAAGGGACACGTCCCTGTGGAGTTCCAATGTTCACGAAAATACTGCTGGAGACAATACAGTTACTTTTAACAGCCTGTGATCGCTGTAAACGAAAGTCGAGAAGCCAATAGCATATTGATGCGTCTAGTGACTGTAGATGAAGCTAAGGGATGACTGGCTGAAAGCGGGACTGTAGTCTAGGATGCGTGTATATATGTCCAAAGACTCCACGAGCGGCATCACTAAGTGCAGGGCCGAGACAGCAGCATTAAACACTTGGTGAATACAAAAGCTGTATATACGAGCGCCAATGGGGATTAATGTTTTCACAATTGCATAGCTTGCAATGAATTGACTAGTAATACCGCGTTTATTGAGCGATACAATTGTTAAATGTTTAGACAATTTCATATGAAGTCCAAACCATGACAGACATTTTAAAAATGCAATTATTTTATTATCATTTGATTTTTTAAAGAAACCACAAAAAATAATTTTTTATCGGTATGCAGATATACTTAATTTGTTACCGCTTTTGAACATTAATTAATTGTTTGATGGATTAGAATTTTATATTTTCATATGTTAATAATAAAGCATTAAGCCTAACCTAATGTTGTTCACTCTGAACATATAATTTTCCTGGTAAGAGCAATAACGTTTTTTTTCTCAGTAATATCTTTTGGCAATATATAATCAAAGCTACGTTTTGTGAATTAGCATTACAAACCTATCAAATTGCGAACACAGTAATAATAGTATGACAATATTAACTCGAGAAATCATGCTGAATGCACAACACTAAAGGTGTGTAAACAGCGGAATTTTATTTTATCCGTCACGGTTGAGTTAATTGAGGGTTTTGTAGAACATTTACAGCAAGCCGCCCTTTCTGTGTGGGCATTGACCGTGGCAGTGTATTACGCAACATAGTCATCTTTATGTATTTTGAGGAACAATACGATACGCACAACAGCATAGTACTGTCTGATCATTCGCATAGATGTTTAGGTAGTCTCTGATTCGAAAAGAATGGATGAAACATATAAATTAGCAGGCATATTATTGTGTATTTCATTCAAAATAACAACCTATCTCGTCACATATTATGTCGCAGTAAGCCTAAAAAGAAGTTCTTAGGTGATATCTGGTCAATACACACACCTTCAAAAAAGTAGCATCGGACATGGTATTACAATCTTTCAATTTTATATTATATGTGATGATAACATCTCATATTGGTTTCCTTTATTAAACATGAACCAACAATACACGTAGACGTACCAACTGCGCAGGTCAAACCATCATAGCCAGGAGCACATTTGCAGGTGAATCCGTTGAGTTTGTCCGTACAGTTGCCACCATTGGCGCATGGACTGCTGGCACATTCATCCACGTCTGAAGCAATCGTGTGCCAGTATTGTCACAAATAATATATATTTGTAGATACGTTGAGCGTATAAGTAAGGCTAACATTTTTATCGAAAAGCACCATTATTAAGAATCCTTGATACATACAATAAAGTAATAATGAATAATGGCTTTGTATATACAATATGCAATTTGCAAATGTAAATGTTTGAAAATTGTTAGCAATATATACAATCAATAGAGGTAACACTTTCTTCCTGTTTCAGCCCTTAAACCAGTATATTACACTCTAGTTTACCCATACATAACATACGGAATCATTTGTGGGATCCACATATAAATCCCATTTTACGAAAATGATTCATTATACAAAAGAAAATCGTTCCTTCCATACTTTAAACTAATTACATGGAACACTCCCAGGCATTTTTATATACCTACAATGATTAAAATTGCATGATATATGGAGTAGGAAAATGTATGTATTTACTATGCCCATGGGAGGTTACTACAGTCGTTATCTGATATGTTCACATTTCTCCTAGATATACAGGTCTATCCGACCACTCACATATTACAATAACATCTTTTTTTATTAAATATATTATCGTATCCTCAAGGTCCGGTGATTTGGAATGCAATTGCAACCTGCTTTCAGCAATTATATGTTGTGTTAACTTTAAAATCAATTGTGGTAAGAAGGTATGAAGATCTGGCAAAACCGTATTTACATTAACAAGCACATGTAGCAGAACCTTACTTTAAATCGCATAAATAAAGAAATATGTATTCACATGTAAACTGATTCTGGCTATAATTACTATTGTCTCTGCACTAGAACTTATGTGTCAACTTATTACTTAACGTTACTGTTGTGACATTTCTCAAATCGGGTCTGATATAAAAATGAAATCTTTATTCAACATGTTAAATTATTGTTACATTGTCTATACAACTATTGCTGGGTTTATGATTATTTGTGTATGTTGTATGCGATTCCGAAAATAACGTATCAATCTCTATCTATCTTCTTCACTATGTAATATATATATAATATATATATATATATATATATATATATATATATATATATATATATATATTATATATATATTTATATATATCACGAAAACAAAACCAAACTCTATAGCAAAACTAATTTGTAGAATTTACATGTTATAAATACATGATCTCACCTACACACATCGGAATATTGCAATGTTCAAATTTTATTCTACCATCTGTCGTATAGCACCACGGCTTTCTTTCAGGACAGCCTGCGCCATAAGCGAAGTTTCTGCAGTAGTTTTCCTTTCCTCCAGTACAGGCCGGATTACGCACTTGTGGCTGAAAACAGCATAATGAAAATCACCGATTGGTTAGTTGGGTTTTCAAGAGACTTTTTAAATTATATCGTGTCGTGTCGTGTCGCGTCGTGTCGCGTCGCGTCGCGTCGCGTCGCGTCGCGTCGCGTCGCGTCGCGTCGCGTCGCGTCGCGTCGCGTCGCGTCGCGTCGTGTCGTGTCGTGTCGCGTCGCGTCGCGTCGCGTCGCGTCGCGTCGCGTCGCGTCGCGTCGCGTCGCGTCGCGTCGCGTCGCGTCGCGTCGCGTCGCGTCGCGTCGCGTCGCGTCGCGTCGCGTCGCGTCGCGTCGCGTCGCGTCGCGTCGCGTCGCGTCGCGCCGTCGGTGCGTCGGTGCGCGTCGCGTCGCCGTCGCCGTCGCGTCGCCTCGCCTCGCGCCTGCCTCGCCTCGCCTCGCGCCTCGCCTCGCCTCGCCTCGCCTCGCCTCGCCTCGCCTCGCCTCGCCTCGCCTCGCCTCGCCTCGCCTCGCCTCGCCTCGCCTCGCCTCGCCTCGCCTCGCCTCGCCTCGCCTCGCCTCGCCTCGCCTCGCCTCGCCTCGCCGTCGCCTCGCCTCGCCTCGCCTCGCCTCGCCTCGCCTCGCCTCGCCTCGCCTCGCCTCGCCTCGCCTCGCCTCGCCTCGCCTCGCCTCGCCTCGCCTCGCCTCGCCTCGCCTCGCCTCGCCTCGCCTCGCCTCGCTCGCCTCGCCTCGCCTCGCCTCGCGCTCGCCTCGCCTCGCCTCGCCTCGCCTCGCCTCGCCTCGCCTCGCCTCGCCTCGCCTCGCCTCGCCTCGCCTCGCCTCGCCTCGCCTCGCCTCGCCTCGCCGCCTCGCCTCGCCTCGCCTCGCCTCGCCTCGCCTCGCCTCGCCTCGCCTCGCCTCGCCTCGCCTCGCCTCGCCTCGCCTCGCCTCGCCTCGCGCCGTCATATCATATCATATCATATCGCATCGCATCGCATCGCATCGCATCGCATCGCATCGCATCGCATCGCATCGCATCGCATCGCATCGCATCGCATCGCATCGCATCGCATCGCATCGCATCGCATCGCATCGCATCGCATCGCATCGCATCGCATCGCATCGCATCGCATCGCATCGCATCGCATCGCATCGCATCGCATCGCATCGCATCGCATCGCATCGCATCGCATCGCATCGCATCGCATCGCATCGCATCGCATCGCATCGCATCGCATCGCATCGCATCGCATCGCATCGCATCGCATCGCATCGCATCACATCACATCACATCATATCATATTAAACGCGATAAAACATATGTGAAACAAAGAATAATTCAAACTGAACTTGTTTGGTAGTGTTATACTTATGACTGTTGACCATTACAAAACGTCTGCATCGCTGTGTGTATATGATAAATACGCGAAAAAGTAACACACGCTGTGTTAGTTTGTTGCATTATTATTTTTTATATATTTCTATACATTTCATTTCATTCATATATATATATATATATATATATATATATATATATATATATATATATATATATATATATATATATGTTAATAAGGGGTGAACGTAAACCATAACCATAACTAAAAGAAAACGCACCGTGTTTGTATCCCATCGCTGACAAGTGATGCCATTCTTAGTGACATTGACATGTCCATTGTATTGAAAGCCCTGTGACGTCATCAAACACTCGAGAGGAGCACCTGCAATATACAAAAATGCACACATTTCAAGAAACATTGTAGCGTTTATTTGTCACTCTTGTTGTAAACTGTAGCTGCAGGAGTAGGTACAAATACATACGCTTACTGTTTTGCTCATTATTTTGCAAGTGGTACATATGCAGCAATAAAGCTAAAACACTCAAAGTAGTTGTAACATAGAAGTTCTGTGTTTTGCAATACATGCGGTAACAAATACAGTAATAGCAATCGATATGAATAAAGGTGAGAAGAGGTAGGCTCTGTAGAGTATGTTGTCATTTCGTGAACTTGATTATACACGAGTGAGAGAAGCCCAACGAGCAAAACGTAGATGTTATAAACATGTTTAACATGACCTTCATTGTGTTCAGTTGGTGTGCGTGATTTATAACGTATGCACGTGAGAACGTTCATGTGAAGATGATATCACTACAAAACATGTTCAACATAACTAATGTTAACAATATCCTGTACAGGAGACACACGCCAAAAACGAAGTATGTGTGATTTATTTGGCGGCGAAATATATGCAACGTCTTGATGTAATCAGTTGTATTATTATTTAGCTCACTGATGACATTTGGTGGTAAAAATGGGAAAGCGTCAACA
>JAODUO010000980.1:92500-97500 GCA_025642075.2 Ridgeia piscesae
CATTCTCTCTTTCTCTCTTTCTCTCTTTCTCTCTTTTTCTCTTTCTCTCTTTCTCTCTTTCTCTCTTTCTCTCTTTCTCTCTTTCTCTCTTTCTCTCTTTCTCTCTTTCTCTTTCTCTCTTTCTCTCTTTCTCTCTTTCTCTCTTTCTCTCTTTCTCTCTTTCTCTCTTTCTCTCTTTCTCTCTTTCTCTCTTTCTCTCTTTCTCTCTTTCTCTCTTTCTATTTCGCTCTCTCTTCCTGTCTTCCTCTCTCTCCCTCTCTCTTCCTCTGTCTCCCTCTCTCTCTCTCTCTCTATCTATCTCTTCCCCCCCTCTCTCTCTCTCTCTAACTCCGGCTTTGCGTTACGAGTTCATTTATTTAGCTATGTGTTTGGTTGAAACATATTCTAGTACTATTTGAGCAAGATAGATGGAGCCGTCACACCAATTCATTAGAAAGCAACATAATAAAAATAGCATTTGGGCATGATAATAAGTATATGATCAACTAATACACAATAATTGTTCAACACAATTGCGTAATAAAATTTTCCATTTGAGCGAGATTCAACGGGAGACGCGAAGGATGTGTTTGTTCATATCGCTAATTGAAATGCAACCACAAAATTAACTGGAATGACTACGGCTGGGAGAAAGTAAGAGATAGGCTAACTATACACCGTAAGCCAGATGGAATCATTTGAGTAAAAACACTGCGGCGAGAATATTGATATAGTGTTTATACGAGGTATCACGTTAAATTAGCTGAGCACGTGTAATCATCCCAATAGGCTGTGTAATGTATGCACAGTGGGAACAGTCCACCTAATAACAGAAACACGTGTGTCGATGTTTCGTCTCACATGCTCTCACGCTCACACACACACGCACACACACACGCACACACACGCACACACACACACACACACACACACACACAGCACGCACACACGCACACACACACACACACACACACACACACACACACACCACACACACACACACACCACACACACACACACACACAACAGCACACACACACGCACACACACACACACACACACACACACACACACACACACACACATATATATATATATATATATATATATATATATATATATATATATATATGTGTGTGTGTGTGTGTGTGTGTGTGTGTGTGTGTGTGTGTGTGTGTGTGTGTGTGTGTGTGTGTGTGTGTGTGTGTGTGTGTGTTGTTGCGGTGTGTGGCGTGTGTGTGTGTGTGTGTGTGTGTGTGTGTGTGTGTGTGTGTGTGTGTGTGTGACATATATAATAATAATAATAACTTCTATGCGCAATATCCTCGAAGACCAATACATATCATACATATTAAATATATATATATATATATATATATTATATATATATATATATATATATATATATATGTGATACATACATACATACATACATACATACATACATACATACATACATACATACATACATACATACATACATACATACATACATACATACATACATACATACATACATACATACATACATACATACATACATACATACATACATACATACATACATACATACATACATACATACATACATACATACATACATACACGGACGCAAATCTGCACATATGCAAACTCCCGCACACACGCATAATCACGCGCACACATTGTACGCACGTACATATACAAGCACAAATTTGCCTATGCACGCATTGCACACCGTATGTTTCTTGCAATACTGGACATATTTAATAGTTGGGTTCTTTCGCATTATCTCGACAGCCAGACGGCGATATTCCGCATAGCAGGGAAGAATGACCGGACTACCACCAAACAACGCTCCATCTACTTCGATTTTTTTTGGTCGCCTGAGCCATCTGTCCAATTACTGTTGGTGTCATAAACCAAATGCCTACCCTTTCGGAATGTACACAAATGCATTAACGCCCAACAAGTTGTGTTTGTTTGTCTCGAGGCTTCGTTATGTTGTCTGTTGTCACTCGTGGGTGACATTCTTTCCCCCGAACTGCATGATAAACGACGCCATCATATCACGCTTGAACTACTGTTAAATTGTCCGCTGTAGCATTCACCTCAAAATGGAATTTAGTTTATCGCTGATGAAACAAGTTGTCCGATTAATTGCACCATCCGTCACTTTGATACAAAAGAACAACGGTTCTAATCGCATTAAGCGTTCGGTGTAAATGGCGAAACATTTTGAGTCGATGTGTCCCTGGTCCGGCCTGTTATGAAAATGCAAAGGGGAGGGAAGTGTTCTGTCGAGCTTTTGTACTTTGTACTTTGACCAGGCAACAACTCATTGTCGTAGTTTATTCTGTTTCAAATTAAACATGGGTGTCAGCTATTATTTGCGTACTAGTATAAAACACCGGAACCCGACATTGTTGCGGGCATTTTCCGTTCCTTTCTCTAAATCAGTTCAATATATCCGACTAACCTGGTGTGAAACGCAAATTCTACATTGCCCTACTAATAGCATTTTGTATTGGTATTTTGACTACATAGTATCTCAATACTTTTTTTTACACTGAATGAGAAAAGTAAAATAACGTTGAAAACGTAACTGAATGTAACATCAACTATCAGAGATCTTCCTACACTATTCCCACCCTTCAATGAATAGACAAGCTGAATAGATAGATATATTCTAGGGTTTTAGTTACTTACCGCTTATATACAATGAAGTGAGATGCAATAAATACACACAAGAATGATCTATAATTTATATTAAAGATTATTTAACTTTACATAAATGGCGAACGATATAGCAGTGCTGCCACCTCATGGAGTCTGATTAATTGAGGCGAAAAGTTGGTCAGATATATTCAGCAACGGTATCTTGTATTCGACTTAGAGGGGTTGAGGCGGTTGCAAGCAACGAGGCGATTGAGAAAGGTCAAGGCCGAATGATGTTGCTTGCAACGTGGCTACATGCAACATCTCTTGCATGTTTACACTATGCAGCACGGTTGCAGCGACGAGACATTAATTTGTCTCCAGCCCATCCTGTGGCGCCACTCTTACATAGCAATGGAAGCGTAGCATCGGGGGGGGGGATTTTGGAATCAATTTATGCAAGACGCGGATTAATTGTCTTAGACTGAGTAATTTTTTTATTTTTACACTAGGCGATCTGGCTGCAACGGGGTTGCAAGCAACCGTGCCTCACGTTGCATGCAGCCGCGTTGCATAGTGTAAACCCGCCTTTAGTGGACCAAACACCCCACCGACTGCATTCGTTGTTGAACCTCTGGTCCGTGTACTGATAGGAACACAATATATAAGGATTGCTCCACTTAAGTTGATAGAAATTGCCGAGAAAGATTCTCAACCGTAAGTTGCAATATTCATTACTAATATGCGTTGTTGCGTACTTCAGATGTTAGGTACTTTAATTATACTCGTATAACCACTCTAAAACAATGAATGAGTTCAACTCATATCTACGTGTTGCCCTATATCAGTTTATTACTGCCGATCGGCATCGGCTCGTTTCAAATTACAACAATGGTTAGATGTGTCGTGTTGATGAATTAACTGACCGTAGGTAGTTGGGCGTTGCAACTGCACCCCAATTATAAGCAGTAAACGCCTCTACACATGTACCAAAGGACTCTCCGGATTTTAAGAAATATCAAAACGAGTGTAATTTTAGTGTTTTTAATTGATGCCATACGTACTAATATTGCCTTGTTAATAACATATTTAGTGCTTTTTTAATAGTTAATTTACTTATTTTGTTACCATAGGCAGCTGGTTGCTAATGAGCCTTGGTCCGGTGAAATTGAAAGAAGACGAAGAGGAAGAGGAGTTATGTAGATACCAAAACGAGACAACCGCCTTCCTCTCACTCCTTTTGCCTTGCTATTTACCAGGTGCTTTTTAATTACGTATTTCCACAGGCGGCTCTTTGTTGTGAGTCGATTCGAGTGACTGAGTTAATAAACTAATTAAAAAAAACGTTTTACCTGTGTAGTAAAACTATACTATGTTGACTAAGTGGCGTTTGTAACATGGCTTCCTTGATATTTACGTATGCAACACTCATCAGGGTGCTCTCAGTTCAACCATGACGGGTTCTTCGTTCACCAGAGGGCACTACTTGTACTAGATCTACAGCACTCATCAAAAGGCACCTCATTCACTGAGGGCGGTTCATTCGCCAGGGGGCGTTTCGTCACCGGCAGGAGGTGGACATAGGTCCAAATATCCGCCATTAAAAGTAGGTCAATATGGCCCACTGTTAAATTGCGGTACCTGCGGAATAGATGTAGTGACGAGTTATTTCGTTCACCAGAGGGCACTACCTGTATTAGACAGTCTACAACACTCACCATGAGGCACCTCATTCACTGTGGGCGGTTCATTCGCAAGAGGGCGTCTCATTCGCCAGGGGGTGTTTCATCACCGGATTTCACAATATGGCCGCCCCTTAATGTATGTGTACATTGCAGGATGATTTTAGCGTGCTTTTTCACTACTCACACTGTTTCTGCTTAATTATTCTTCGGAAAATATAGCTATTTGGGGCTAGTTGTGTCACAACTCTCGTATTGCATATTTTTCAAGGCGCACGTCTTCTCCACTTTAAAATCTTTGACCTGCTCAGCCCCAAAGCAACTGAACCGGATATACTCGATATTCATTTAAAATAGCTACCAAAACCTTCCCATGGAGGTAATTAACAATTTAGTAGGCTACATGTGTGTAATCATCATTACCACATAACACAAACAACACATCTGTTACCCCTCACCATAATTTTATTAAATGACCCATGCATGAAGCAGAATGTCGCAAAGAAATTACAAACCCAACACCGACATGTATCACTTCCAATGTAGTACACAATGAAATGCTGTTATTATAGAACACAATAAACAGGGAATTTTTTCAGATGGAAAAGAACATTAACGTAACGTCGAACCACCAATAATGCTTCGTTGTGTGTACGATTCGCTTAACCAAATACCGTTCACCTGAATACATTCAGTTTGGAT
>JAODUO010000980.1:102500-125000 GCA_025642075.2 Ridgeia piscesae
AACCTATTGTATGTAAATAAGTAAAACTGTGTATACACATAAGATATGTGAGGAGACGTTTGTCGGCTGTAACTGCTCGTTTCCATAGTTAGGACAGAAAATAAAATATCGCCGTTTTTATCCTTGCCCCGTATCCCTTTCCGTGGCTCAATAATTTTGTTTCACTCACGTCGGCAGTAAATTTGTTGTAGTATTCACTGAATCTGTTGCAGTAACGGTAGCCGTATCCCAACGCGTACCCGTGATCACCACAAGGAACCGCATTGTCAGCACATATGTAAAATTCGCAGTTGCCTATATCAGCGAGGTAGGCACATCCTGCAATTACCGGCGAGGTAGTCGGGTACACGGTGACAATATCAGTTACGATTTTGCATCACGCATGTGTGCGACATAGATAGATGTTTCGCACGATTTTGTTGGCATAGACCCCTGACAATGACTTGGGCAGTCATGCATGACTTATTGTCATTGTTGTTTTCCAAGTGGTTCATTCCGTTTCACCGCATAGATGTCTAATAAATATTCCACGAAGACAACACGTTCTACATATCAACGATGCATTCCACCACTACCGCGCATATAAGAAGGTAAATATGTTAACCACACAATAAGTATTATACATCTTACTTTTTATGGAAATACCAATGAAGAACGTTTGGCTTATTTTGGATTACGGGACGGAAAATGCAAACTTACTCTTTCACTCAATCAATTAAACACTCACTCGTGCAGTCACTCACTCGCTAAATGCTACATTCATTCGATCGCTTCGCTCAATAACTAACTCTCGTACTTACACATTCACTCACTCACTCATTTACTCACTCACTCACATACATATTATTACATATCTATACCATGTCGCAACAGCGGGAAATAAAGCCCTCATACAACACGGTGAGTGTGGAAAACATAAAGAAGACATCGTACCTCTTAATTTCCAGAAAGTGACAGCCCGGACTGAGGTTGTCTTTGTGTAGTCTTTTATCTGGTGCATCTTGTTGCCGTCCCACAGTCCGACGGAGCCAGCACTGCCGTCTGATTGAGTGACATTCAACATCATGATGCCTCGCTTTCCCTTGAACGCTGCTGGTGACGGGGCCGTCGGTGGCTTGTCTCTGTACGTCTTTGTTAAATACGTCTTCAACGCTGTCAAATCGTATATATATACCTTGTTGTCTGTTCCGATGAAAGCCCCCTGAGACTGTGTCTTTGGGATGTGGTGACCGTCCAGCTGGTTGAGCATGTAGGACACCCGCAGACAGTCCGTGGCCGCGAGTGTCTTCGCTTCGTTCAACTTCCGGTTCCCGGCGAGTTTCTTGCGCAGGTCGTTTCCGCTGATAACACCATTGTAAACTAATACTAATGTTTTGAAATCAGAACTCAGAGTTGTATCCATCAACTAAAATATGAAGACACTGAGTGGTATTGACTTGCATAGATAAATAGTTGAATTATTTTAATGTAGTCTAAAGTAGACTTAGGCTACATTGGTTTTGAATCACTGCATGTATAGAGAGACTTGAATTGGTTTGAAGAGATGCGGAGAATCATCGCAGAAGATTGACTGAAATGGAGCAGTGTGTGTAAAAAAACAGTACAAGACCAATCAGTGAGAAAAAAATTAAAATATAAATGAATGACATTGAGGAAGATATGAGGGACGCATGATATTTGTACTAACTATCTATGACCGCATTTTCGTCCATGGGCGATTATGTCGAGATTTGTTAAGTGGGGGGGGTGGGCGGTTATGCAGACATGGGCGGTAGTATGGCTTCGCTATACAGCTCCCTACTCAAAACCCATAAATTAACTGGGAACCTGACAGAGCAACAGATATGTTTTACTTTAGCCTCCGTGCGCAGTCAAATGGCTGGCATTACGAAGACTGTGTTTTAATTGATTTTATTTCGATAGCCTTGGCTGATATTCTGCAACGAATAGCTGTCAGTGAAGACAAAATGCTGTTCAATCGCATTATCCGGTCAGTCGGTAAAACTGTTGGGATGACAATTACAACAGTGGATGAACTTTATGAATCATGTATGACCAAGACGCACTGCACAAGTTTTATCATCTCGCTACATCAGTCTATAAGTACTTGTCTTATAGGGCACGAACAAACCGGTATTGCAATACTTTCCTGCCACCTTCCATGAGGCTGCTATATCGGGGAAGGGAAGTAAATGGGGAAGAGGGGCACTATAAGGGGAACTAGTATGAACTGTGCAGCATCTGTGATTACAACTACTGCTACTACCATTATTAACATTGTTATGTAAATAAACTAATATCGCTGTGCTGCGTTAATGTGAATTTCTATGACATGAATGTACGTACTTACGATCATATGCTAGTACGTAAATGAAACACGCATCTATAAGTTGTATCGTACCTTTAATGTATGTTTTGAAGAATATCTTCACTGCCGACGGAACGTTGTTCAGAAGATATGACCTGCTCGCCTTGCCGTAGCTTAATATGTGCTTTTTATAATGCAACTCAGCATAGGCCAACGACTGCGCTATCAATACTTTCTCGGAGACGAGTTCTCCGAATCTCTCCGCGCGATTAGCCGAACTGTACTTCCGTCCATCGACCTTGATGCCGTCGCCCTGGTAGTACTCACTCAATATGACACTCAATTTCATTGTTTTGTCCTTCATTTTCCCAATGACAGAGCCCAAGACAAAGCCATCGATGTCACCTAGCGCTTCGGCGTCTGTCATTCTGGTGTCCCTTGATTTTGTCTTATAGACTCTAGGACAGGACGGGTTGTCCCATTTGCCTTTCGGACCGAACAAACTGTATTCTGTCTCATCCGAGTAGTACGCCAAAGCAGTTTGTCCAATGTCGCCAGAGATCGTGGACACAAATAGATTATCGAGATGCGTTGACGTAGAATTAAAGAATGTCGCACCACCGTACCATTCAGCAACTGTTATTCCGGTGTCCCGGTGGTACCCGCCGCAGTCGATGCCCGCCATGACGTGACCAAGAGCGACTGTCCCATCTCGAGTTAGCGCCACCCCCGACTCAGAACTCTTCTTGCCTCTTTGATAGTGGAATTTATGTTGTATCATATTCATCAGTCTCGTTGTCTCGCCAACATTCAAACTGGTTACTTCGTTAAACCAGCCGAAACCACACATCCATGACCAATACTTGTCATCGTACCCCAGCTTACGCAGGTAGTTGGCCACCTCATCGGCAGATATGTCCTTCTTCTCGAGTTTCTTCACGAGCTCAATGAAGCAGTCGACCGAATGCTTTGTTACGCTACAACCTAGGCGATGACCAGTTCTGGAAATGAACACAACACCTGTGTTTATACCCTCAAATGAGTTTCACGAAATATTTTTAATAACAAACATATTCCTGTTCATAGACCCGGGAACGGGGGTGGACGTCGGCAGCTTCCCTGGAATTTTTGTGCGGGGCGCTGACATAATGGGTCTACCCCATGTAAATAAGAAATGACCGGGAGACGGCTGCGAAAACTGTTCAAAAACACCACTTGCCGTCTTCCAATTTCTGTTATCAATGGAATTAACCGACGAGACGAGATAGTTGATAAGTGTGGCCCCATATATACTCTGAACAAACGAAACGGCATCCAACGTATTAGCAACAATCGACTGCATTGCGATACACAACGGTTATTGTAATCGGATACGTCTGCGCACACGTGTATGAGTAATCCTATCGCAGTTTGTTCGGACAACCATCATCGAAGCGGCTACTGTAGCCTGTCATAATGACACTTTGAATTATGTTCTTGCTAGTTTAGTACTAGTAGTAATATGTTATCACCTTACCTTTTAACGTGTCTAGCACTGCAATCGACTTCAAAATCTGCGAATGTAACATAATGGTAATGCTGTATATTCCATTATAACAATTGCGATGTTTTTATCAACACAAAACAAAACTATTTGTTTGTGCAACTTCCAATTAGTAAACAAATATTGTATAATCAAGCGAGCTGAAGTAAGTATTTATGTATGTTTTTCTGTTTCAGGTGGTATTATTTCCATGGTTCAGGAATGTGTCAATGGAAAAAAATTACGCATACATTTTACTTCAAAATTCCATGAGAATTAAAGCTTAGTGTTAAATGTTATCAGATTTTTCGCAACTTCATGCGTGTTTTCGTCTTATTTCATTCAAGAAACATAATTATAGGTCTAACCATAGTTTAGACGTAAGTTATTTTAATAATGCGAATTATTAAATATAAAATCGTGTACCTCGAGTGTATGTCTCGAAGAACATGTTCACAGCCACAGGGACATTCAGCAGAAGATGTGACCTCTTTGCTGCGCCGTAGCTGTCGCTGTGCATTTTATAATGCAACTCAGCATAGGCCACTGACTGAGCTCTCAACTCCTTCTCAGGCACGAGTTCTCCCATCGTTACAGCGCGATTAGCTGAACTGTACTTCCGTCCATCGACCTTGATGCCGTCGCGCTGGTAGTACTTACTCAATATGTCACTCAATTTCATTGTTTTATCCTTTATCTTACCAACTATATAGCCCAAAACAAAGCCATCAATGTCGCCTAGCGCTTCGGCGTCTGTCATTCTGGTGTCCCTTGATTTTGTCTTATAGACTCTAGGACAGGACGGGTTGTCCCATTTGCCTTTCGGACCGAACAAATCGTACTCTGTCTTATCCGAGTAGTGCGCCAGTGCAGTTTGTCCCATGTCGCCAGAGATCGTGGACACAAATAGATTATCAAGATCCGACGATGTAGAAGTATAGAATTTCGCACCACCGTACCATTCAGCGAGTGACAGACTGGTGTCCCGGTTGTACCCGCCGCAGTCGATGCCCGCCATGACGTGACCAAGAGCGACTGTCCCATCTCGAGTTAGCGCCACCCCCGACTCAGAACTCTTCTTGCCCCTTTGAAAGTGGAATTTATGTTGTATCATATTCATCAGTCTCGTTGTCTCGCCAACATTCAAACTGGTTACTTCGTTAAACCGGCCGAAACCACACATCGATGACCAATACTTGTCATCGTACCCCAGCTTACGCAGGTAGTTGGCCACCTCATCGGCAGATATGTCCTTCTTCTCGAGTTTCTTCACGAGCTCAATGAAACAGTCGACCGAATGCTTTGTTACGCTACAACCTAGGCGATGATCAGTTCTGGAAATGAAGATAACACCTGTGTTTGTACCCTCAAATGAGTTTCGAGAAATATGTTTAATAACAAACATATTCATATTCATAAACCCGGGAACGGGGGTGGACGTGGGTAGCTTCCTGGAATTTTGGTGCGGGGCGCTGACATAATACTTCTGCCCCATGTAAATAAGAAATGACGGGGAGACGGCTGCGAAAACTGTTCAACAACACCACCTGCCGTCTTCCAATTTATGTTATCAATACAATTAACCGACGAGACGAGATAGTGGATAAATATGGGCCAATGTATTAGCAACAATCGACTGCATTGCGATACAGAACAGTTATTGTAATCGGATACGTCTGCGCACACGTGTATGAGTAATCCTATCGCAGTTTGTTCGGACAACCATCATCGAAGCGGCTACTGTAGCCTGTCGTAATGACACTTTGAATTATGTTCTTGCTAGTTTTGTACTAGTAGTAATATGTTATCACCTTACCTTTTAACGTGTCTAGCACTGCAATCGACTTCAAAATCTGCGAATGTAACATAATGGTAATGCTGTATATTCCATTATAACAATTGCGATGTTCTTATCAACACAAAACAAAACCTATTTGTATGTGCAACTTCCAATTAGTAAACAAATATTGTATAATCAAGCGAGCTGAAGTAAGTATTTATGTATGTTTTTCTGTTTCAGGTGGTATTATTTCCATGGTTCAGGAATGTGTCAATGGAGAAAAATTACGCATACATTTTACCTCAAAATTCCATGAGAATTAAAGCTTAGTGTTAAATGTTATCAGATTTTTCGCAACTTCATGCGTGTTTTCGTCTTAATTTGAAGTTATTAACCGGTAGACATGTCATAATGAATTCGCGGTTTGGTCAGAAAGGTGGCAGCGTCAATTGGCTAGGCATAAATGTTGTAAAGCTATTAATAATAATACCGAGATAATGACGTTTCAATGGATGTTTATTTAAATAGCACATTTCATATATGTATCACATTAAATTCAATGGTTTATTTTATTTTATTATATGCTGACATCAGTTCTCTTGTTAAGGCGTATGTGTTATTTGTTTCTGGAAGATTCTCTTTAGGACCATAATTTAGGGAAAGTTGGTGAGTGCCGAATATCTGCAGTAATATTTGATCTAGGAGTTATCATGCCGTTATGAATATTATTGGCAACATATGACCATAATATTATTTATTCCATCTTTTATTTGTAGAATAAACATACGTTGGAAACCTTAGAATGTAATACCTAGTATTTATTAAAATGTCCATTCCATAGCAAAACGGATCAGTTGTTGTATGCGAAACATTCAGTTTATTCTCCATGGAAACGATATATGTATGTTTACTGGTACTTCGCAATTTCGCCATACGCAACCGGAAAATCGTTACAACTGAAATTTCAGATTCTTTCATGGGATGTATATGTTTTAAATGTCTTCCACGTTATTAGTCTAATTCTTGCAAACTATTTGTTTGAATAATCGCTCTGAATGAAGAATTTACCATTCTAAAACGGGGAAATTTACGTGGCGCCAAGGTATCCTAGAGATATTATTCGCCTCATGTACTGCGTAATAATGATAAAATATAAATAAAAGTAGTTTCTATTTAATCACGCGACCTTTAGCCTGGTTCAACGAAACCAACTCACTTAACGATAAATAAAAAATGTCCATCTTCCGGATGGGCATTCAAGAAACATAATTATAGGTCTAACCATAGTTTAGACGTAAGTTATTTTAATAATGCGAATTATTAAATATAAAATCGTGTACCTCGAGTGTATGTCTCGAAGAACATGTTCACAGCCACAGGGACATTCAGCAGAAGATGTGACCTCTTTGCTGCGCCGTAGCTGTCGCTGTGCATTTTATAATGCAACTCAGCATAGGCCACTGACTGAGCTCTCAACTCCTTCTCAGGCACGAGTTCTCCCATCGTTACAGCGCGATTAGCTGAACTGTACTTCCGTCCATCGACCTTGATGCCGTCGCGCTGGTAGTACTTACTCAATATGTCACTCAATTTCATTGTTTTATCCTTTATCTTACCAACTATATAGCCCAAAACAAAGCCATCAATGTCGCCTAGCGCTTCGGCGTCTGTCATTCTGGTGTCCCTTGATTTTGTCTTATAGACTCTAGGACAGGACGGGTTGTCCCATTTGCCTTTCGGACCGAACAAATCGTACTCTGTCTTATCCGAGTAGTGCGCCAGTGCAGTTTGTCCCATGTCGCCAGAGATCGTGGACACAAATAGATTATCAAGATCCGACGATGTAGAAGTATAGAATTTCGCACCACCGTACCATTCAGCGAGTGACAGACTGGTGTCCCGGTTGTACCCGCCGCAGTCGATGCCCGCCATGACGTGACCAAGAGCGACTGTCCCATCTCGAGTTAGCGCCACCCCCGACTCAGAACTCTTCTTGCCCCTTTGAAAGTGGAATTTATGTTGTATCATATTCATCAGTCTCGTTGTCTCGCCAACATTCAAACTGGTTACTTCGTTAAACCGGCCGAAACCACACATCGATGACCAATACTTGTCATCGTACCCCAGCTTACGCAGGTAGTTGGCCACCTCATCGGCAGATATGTCCTTCTTCTCGAGTTTCTTCACGAGCTCAATGAAACAGTCGACCGAATGCTTTGTTACGCTACAACCTAGGCGATGATCAGTTCTGGAAATGAAGATAACACCTGTGTTTGTACCCTCAAATGAGTTTCGAGAAATATGTTTAATAACAAACATATTCATATTCATAAACCCGGGAACGGGGGTGGACGTGGGTAGCTTCCTGGAATTTTGGTGCGGGGCGCTGACATAATACTTCTGCCCCATGTAAATAAGAAATGACGGGGAGACGGCTGCGAAAACTGTTCAACAACACCACCTGCCGTCTTCCAATTTATGTTATCAATACAATTAACCGACGAGACGAGATAGTGGATAAATATGGGCCAATGTATTAGCAACAATCGACTGCATTGCGATACAGAACAGTTATTGTAATCGGATACGTCTGCGCACACGTGTATGAGTAATCCTATCGCAGTTTGTTCGGACAACCATCATCGAAGCGGCTACTGTAGCCTGTCATAATGACACTTTGAATTATGTTCTTGCTAGTTTTGTACTAGTAGTAATATGTTATCACCTTACCTTTTAACGTGTCTAGCACTGCAATCGACTTCAAAATCTGCGAATGTAACATAATGGTAATGCTGTATATTCCATTATAACAATTGCGATGTTCTTATCAACACAAAACAAAACCTATTTGTATGTGCAACTTCCAATTAGTAAACAAATATTGTATAATCAAGCGAGCTGAAGTAAGTATTTATGTATGTTTTTCTGTTTCAGGTGGTATTATTTCCATGGTTCAGGAATGTGTCAATGGAGAAAAATTACGCATACATTTTACCTCAAAATTCCATGAGAATTAAAGCTTAGTGTTAAATGTTATCAGATTTTTCGCAACTTCATGCGTGTTTTCGTCTTAATTTGAAGTTATTAACCGGTAGACATGTCATAATGAATTCGCGGTTTGGTCAGAAAGGTGGCAGCGTCAATTGGCTAGGCATAAATGTTGTAAAGCTATTAATAATAATACCGAGATAATGACGTTTCAATGGATGTTTATTTAAATAGCACATTTCATATATGTATCACATTAAATTCAATGGTTTATTTTATTTTATTATATGCTGACATCAGTTCTCTTGTTAAGGCGTATGTGTTATTTGTTTCTGGAAGATTCTCTTTAGGACCATAATTTAGGGAAAGTTGGTGAGTGCCGAATATCTGCAGTAATATTTGATCTAGGAGTTATCATGCCGTTATGAATATTATTGGCAACATATGACCATAATATTATTTATTCCATCTTTTATTGGTAGAATAAACATACGTTGGAAACCTTAGAATGTAATACCTAGTATTTATTAAAATGTCCATTCCATAGCAAAACGGATCAGTTGTTGTATGCGAAACATTCAGTTTATTCTCCATGGAAACGATATATGTATGTTTACTGGTACTTCGCAATTTCGCCATACGCAACCGGAAAATCGTTACAACTGAAATTTCAGATTCTTTCATGGGATGTATATGTTTTAAATGTCTTCCACGTTATTAGTCTAATTCTTGCAAACTATTTGTTTGAATAATCGCTCTGAATGAAGAATTTACCATTCTAAAACGGGGAAATTTACGTGGCGCCAAGGTATCCTAGAGATATTATTCGCCTCATGTACTGCGTAATAATGATAAAATATAAATAAAAGTAGTTTATATTTAATCACGCGACCTTTAGCCTGGTTCAACGAAACCAACTCACTTAACGATAAATAAAAAATGTCCATCTTCCGGATGGGCATTCAAGAAACATAATTATAGGTCTAACCATAGTTTAGACGTAAGTTATTTTAATAATGCGAATTATTAAATATAAAATCGTGTACCTCGAGTGTATGTCTCGAAGAACATGTTCACAGCCACAGGGACATTCAGCAGAAGATGTGACCTCTTTGCTGCGCCGTAGCTGTCGCTGTGCATTTTATAATGCAACTCAGCATAGGCCACTGACTGAGCTCTCAACTCCTTCTCAGGCACGAGTTCTCCCATCGTTACAGCGCGATTAGCTGAACTGTACTTCCGTCCATCGACCTTGATGCCGTCGCCCTGGTAGTACTTACTCAATATGTCACTCAATTTCATTGTTTTATCCTTTATCTTACCAACTATATAGCCCAAAACAAAGCCATCAATGTCGCCTAGCGCTTCGGCGTCTGTCATTCTGGTGTCCCTTGATTTTGTCTTATAGACTCTAGGACAGGACGGGTTGTCCCATTTGCCTTTCGGACCGAACAAATCGTACTCTGTCTTATCCGAGTAGTGCGCCAGTGCAGTTTGTCCCATGTCGCCAGAGATCGTGGACACAAATAGATTATCAAGATCCGACGATGTAGAAGTATAGAATTTCGCACCACCGTACCATTCAGCGAGTGACAGACTGGTGTCCCGGTTGTACCCGCCGCAGTCGATGCCCGCCATGACGTGACCAAGAGCGACTGTCCCATCTCGAGTTAGCGCCACCCCCGACTCAGAACTCTTCTTGCCTCTTTGATAGTGGAATTTATGTTGTATCATATTCATCAGTCTCGTTGTCTCGCCAACATTCAAACTGGTTACTTCGTTAAACCAGCCGAAACCACACATCGATGACCAATACTTGTCATCGTACCCCAGCTTACGCAGGTAGTTGGCCACCTCATCGGCTGATATGTCCTTCTTCTCGAGTTTCTTCACGAGCTCAATGAAGCAGTCGACCGAATGCTTTGTTACGCTACAACCATTTCTGGAACATGATATATATATATATATATATATATATATATATATATATATATATATATATATATGCACACACACTCGACTGCATAACAATACACGGTAATTATTGTAATCGTTCTACTTTCCAAATACTGGGTCTTCTTGTGTCGGTTACCACAACTTTTTCTCCAATAATTGCCACCGCAGCGGCACATTCCTTAACACATTAGCTACTTACCTATCAACGGTACTACCACTGCAGTCTCCGACGTCAGAATCTCAAATGTATTGTAGTTTAATATTATTATAATATATATATATATATATATATATATATATATATACGATATATAATAAATAATATATAATATTAATATGTAATATGTAATATATAATATGTAATATGTAATATGTAATATGTAATATGTAATATGTAATATGTAATATGTAATATGTAATATGTAATATGTAATGTAATATGTAATGTGTAATGTGTAATGTGTAATGTGTAATGTGTAATGTGTAATGTGTAATGTGTAATGTGTAATGTGTAATGTGTAATGTGTAATGTGTAATGTGTAATGTGTAATGTGTAATGTGTAATGTATAATGTATAATGTATAATGTATAATGTATAATGTATAATGTATAGTGTATAGTGTATAATGTATAATGTATAATGTATAATGTATAATGTATAGTGTATAATGTATAATGTATAATGTATAGTGTATAATGTATAGTGTATAATGTATAATGTATAGTGTATAGTGTATAGTGTATAATGTATAGTGTATAATGTATAGTGTATAATGTATAATGTATAGTGTATAGTGTATAATGTATAGTGTATAATGTATAATGTATAATGTATAGTGTATAGTGTATATGTATAGTATAATGTATAATGTATAATGTATAGTGTATAGTGTATAGTGTATTATATAATATATAATATATAATATATATTATACAATATACAATATACAATATACAATATACAATATACAATATACAATATACAATATACAATATACAATATACAATATACAATATACAATATACAATATACAATATACAATATACAATATACAATATATATATATATAAATTTGTAGGTCTACTCGTTTCCAGAATTCGACTAGGTTCTATTAACTGACTAATGTGTATATATGGTGGTTGCAACGTGATGATGTTATGAGGTTTCATTGACCTAATCAGTCATTTTCAAAACATTTACGCCAAGCCGACCGTTCTATGGTGGCGCTGAGTGTAGTCACGTCCAGGGTGCTTGTCGTCTTCGGTGGGGTTTTTACGTTCCAAATTTAGACGAGACAAACACTAACGTGATTCTCCGATTCACGAGGGTTTTAGGATTGTTGAGAGTTGGGGTGGGCGTGGTTGGCGGCGTCTTGTGGCGGTGTGGTGGTTCCAGATTCGACCAGTCAAGGATTCGTCTAAACGCATATCGCGCATGCGCGCGCATGCGCAATGATCGCTTTTATCTGTTCTGACGTAGTGGCAACGGCATACGTCATGCCTGGGCCGATATTCGACTAAATAACACTACATGTTCGAATGAGTGAAAATGATCACATAAGTTAATCCATTTTTATTTAAGATGTGCGTGATAACATTATTTCAATACTTGGTGTATTACTAACGGAAACTACGTTAGTAACAAATGCGAATCCTGGCTCGGTACGAATCTGGGACCGCTACCGTCGCGGTCCCAGATTCGGTCGAATCCTTGACTGGTCGAATCTGGGACCACCACGGCGGCTCCTGGCCGGGGCATAGTGATGTAGTTGTTATGGAGATTGGATTGCGGGCGTGGTTCGTCGGGCTGCAGCAGCGCTGGTCCGTGCGGCTTCGCGCGTGTCTGTCCCTTGTACAACTACATTATGATAGTTATTATTCTAGACATTATTTAATGTATTCTGATTCTTTGCAGGTGTACAATTGTTTAGTTGTTGGAGTTTAGATTACGTGTGGGGTTCGTCGGGCCGCAGCGGTGCTGGACCGGACGGTTTCGTAGGTGTCTGTCCATTGTGCTACGGTGCTATTACATAAGTTTAGGCTTACAGTAATGAACTATTATTGTTATTCTACATGTTTACCAACCAGGGGATAGTTCTATGTATTAATTATTAATAAACAACGTCACGAGGATTGTGGAGGTGTGAGGTGGCCAGCAGTAGCGGCACTGCGGGCTGCACCACAGTTTCGCAATACCCTGCTTAAGTTATATTTTTTCATTTCAGACCATATTTTCTCACTGCACATCTCATGTTTTTTCAGTAAAACAGGGTCTCTCTCGCATTTAAATGTACACCATCTACAAAAATATATAAAAAGGAAAAATAAAAAATATATGTATTAATCAATTTTTATTTTTTAACGGGACAGAATGGAGAACATCAACTGCTATAGTCGATCTTGCATAAATGATATTTGTTTAATGTATATTGACATGGGAATGTAACGGCTGCATGCCCTCCTGTGATTCCGATATATACGCGTATTCTTGTTCAATATATATGTTATTCACTTTTAGGCAACTCATATAACCGCCTCTTTTTCACAGGTATACCCTATATCCGAAAGGATTACACTGACTGATCAGTCATCATGAGTTTAGAGTTCATATCCGCCACCTATTCTCCGTTGCCGGTGTGATCAGCAGTGCCTGCATATCCCTTCGGATGCAATCCATCCATCTCCCTCTTGGTCTCCCCTTGGTCTTTTTCCTGGCACTCTCATGTCAACAACTGCTCTCACTTCGTTGTTTTCTTCCATTCTCTGCATGTGTCCTTACCAGCATAGTCTCATTTCTCTGACTCTTTCTTGTATGCTATTCACTCCTAGCTCCTTTCTTGTGTCAATATTCTTTAATTTGTCTCTCAGTGTTACACCATTAATTCTTCTCAACATCCTCATCTCTGTTTTCACGACAATCTGTTCCTCCTTCTTTCTAACTGTCCAACATTCTGCTCCATACAGAAGTACTGATCTAATGACAGTCATGTAGAGCTTGATCTTTAATTTCATTGTCACTGATAACTCCGCATAGGTATCTCCACTTGCCCCACGCTGCACTGACTCTTGCTCTTACTGCTTCCTCTGATCCTCCTTCTTCACTGTTGGTGACACCTAAATATTTGAATTTATTCACCTGTCTGAGGCTTGTGCCTTGGCTGTCTTTGATGTTTGCTTTTGTTCCTCTCCTGCTACTGATCATCACTTCTGTTTTCCCGGTGTTGACCTTTAGTCCTTTGCTCTCCATAGCAATCTGCCAACCAAGCCATCTCCTCCTCTGTATCTGTTACTACTGCCAGATCGTCAGCAAACAGCAGTTCACACGGCAGCCCGCATCTGAACTCTTCGCTGATGACATCTAGTACTACGATAAACAGGAATGGGCCCTGTCTTTGGTGTAGACTAACTTTGATGGGAAACTCGTCAGTTCTGCCATGCGTGGTTCTCACAACTGTTGATGTTCCATGGTATGTTGCTTCTACTAGCCTCACTAGCTTCTCTGGGACCCCTCTTCTTCTCAAACACAAATACACCAGATCCCTGGGCACCCTGTCATACGCTTTTTCCAAATCTATGAAGGTAAAGAACAAATCCTTGTGCACATCTATGTGTTTTCTTGCAGTTGTTTTATGATAAATACTGAATCTGTTGTAGCTTTTCCTGGACTAAATCCAAATTGCATGTTGTTGACTGCGATCAGTTTTCTGAGTCTGCGCTCTAGGACCTTCTCAAACATCTTCATCCCATGTTCCAACAGCTTAATGCCTCTAAAGTTCCCACATTCTAGTGGGTCCCCGTTTTACTTGTATATGGGGATGATCTCACGTTTCTTCCACATTTCTGGCATCTTTTCCTCTTCCCAAACTCTCTTCAGTATTTCATGCATCATGTCCACTCCACTCTACCCTAGGTCTATCGGGAGGCCTGAGCATCCTTCTGTTTTCCCTTCTTCATGCTCTCAGTGGCTTTCTTCACATCTTCCCTTGATATTTCCTGAACTGGTCCTTCTACTGCCGGTACTTTTTCAAGCTGTTCCCTGGCGTTTTCTACATTTAGTAGGTTGCTGAAATACTCTCTCCACCTCTCTTTGTTCTTTACCTCATCTGTTGGCATCTCTCCTATTTGGTCTTTAATCACATTCACTTCCTCAATGTCTCTTCTTGATCTTGCCCTTTGTTTTGCCATCTTGTAGAACATCCGCTTACCTTCCTCTGTTCCCATCTTGTCATACCACTCTTTTTATGCCTCGTTTTTAGTTTTGTCTACTGCAGCTTTTGCCTCTCTCTTCGGGTTCTTATACGCCTCCTTCAGTTCGTTTCCACCCTTCATCTGCCATTTCTAGAATACATGCTTCTTCCTTCTCATGCTATCCTGCACTTCTCCCTCTCCAGGTGTTTCCCTCCTTTGATGGCTCCACAGATCTGTTCTGCTGCCCTCATGACGATTTCTTAAATAATTTCCAACGTTCTTCTGCATTAGTGTCTGCCTCCTCCAGCTGGTATTCATCTTCCACTTTGTATCTGTATTCCGTCACTTTTTCTCCCTTCAGAGTCCAGATCTTAATCCTCTTTTCTCTGGTCCTTCTCCTATGTTTCCTCTTTTATCCTCAGGACTGCACATAGCAGCCGATGCTGAGATATAACCTCCTCTCCTGGTATTACCTTGCAGTCTCGCATTTCCTTCAGATCAGCTCTTCGTGTCATGACGAAATCAATTTGTGAGCTGTTCCCTCCAATCTTATAAGTGATCAGATGCTCTTCCTTTTTGTTGAAGAAAGTGTTCACTAGTGCCAAGTCTAGGCTCTCCATGCTTTCCAAGATTTTCTCCCTTTCTCTGTTCGTTTGGCCATAGCCTTTTCCTCCATACACTCTTTAAAAACATCTGGATTTTATTACATTATTACCTATTAAATTATTGTATCTTTATATTTTCCAATATGTAATATCGAAGGAGCGCGGAAATATATCCGGAAAAATATGAACAAATGGAAAAGGGAACGTGCATTTGAGCTGACAGTTTCAAAAAAGAAGATAATATTGAAAGAGATAATCGCTTAAGGACAACGGTAGATTGATCCCATAAGAGTTTGAGTGAAACGGTTTCAAGCGAGAGCCGGCTAAGACGCAAGCTGTTCCTATCAGAAAGAAATGAAATGTCTACGTTAATGATATGCTTTGTGGTTCCAGAAAAACTTATTATTATACATTAATCAGAATGTATATAAAATGATAATTACCACCAACAGCGACGCATAACACTGACATCAAAACCAGCGCACGTAGTAGCCCGTCTCTCATCGTCGAAGAGTGACAAATCATACCTCGCTTGCATGGGACCTGTTAACATTAAAGCACTTTTGTTAGTATCGTCAATGTTGCACTGCCTGCCAGATCGCCCGACCGTCAACCTAAACGGCTACCTGTGTCAACACCTTCAACGATCACGTCAAAGCAATATGTGGCTATATTTCAATAAACTGTTTTCTAAAAACAGGTATAATATATATATATATATATATATATATATATATATATATATATATATATATATATATATAAAACATGATAACTGTCTCAATTATTACCAAGATCATTTAAAATCACGAGGAGCAATATTGTCGAATAAGTTTACACATAGTTTACGACACAAAATGTTGACAACGCCTAGCTGATCTAGGCAATACATTGTGGTATAATTTCGACAGAATGCACAGACCGTTATTGTGGGGAGTAGTGATCTCATACAGAATCAAGGAATTGGCATCGAAATGTGGCAACCCAACATGCACTGACGCAGTGAATCTGGCCGATCAGCTTGACACGGCAGGCTTTGAGCAACATGTTACTGGCGCGACTCACGAGCGTTAGACCTGTACTGGTGATTACAGCGAAAACATCGCATCCCAGTTTCACTGCCGTCAGGCCCACGTCGATAATCACTGACCATTACGCCGTCGAATGCGGACTCTTACAGTCAGAATCAAACCGTCTGAGGCGACACGTTACGTATCGAAAATAGGCCTAACTGTGGCCGTCGCAACACTTTCAGGAAATCGCTAAAGACAGCCCGCTCTGAATACTATAGATCCGAGATCACGAAAGCTGGCGGTAACATGCGCATCATTTACGGTATAGCAGATTCACTCCTTCGCCGAAAGGTGAATTGAGCTCTACCAGAAGTGGCAGACGAATCACACTCGGCGCTCGCTACCTGGTTCCAGCGAAGTTTCAAAGAAAAGATAGAGGCGCTGTGCCGTAATCGATCTCCGCTGCCAGCCAATGACACGCCAACAGTTGTGAGTGCGCGCTTCGATGTGTTTGAACCTGCGTCACCTTCGGATGTGAACGAAATAGTACTGGCATCTGCCACAAAGTCGTGTGAACTAGACCCACTGCCGACACCACTAGTGAAACACCACATCGACGCTCTTTCTCCTCTGTTGGCCCGGACCATCAACGCCTCGCTATCACCAACCGTATTCCCTGCACCCATGAAACAAGCTGTTGTTGTACCTATTGTAAAGAAGGGAAGGTCTGACGCCAGTGTGGTAACATATTACCGCCCCATATCCAACATCAAGTTTGTGGCGAAGATGACTGACCGTTTCGTTGCACAGCAGTTACAACATTTCACGGAAGAGAACGACATCTACGGGATTTACCAATGCGCATTCCGCATTCCGTGCGCACCACAGTGCGGAAACCGCACTCGTGTGGATACACAACGACATCGCCCAATCGATTGACAGTCGCCGGAGTGTGCTCCTCATGCTACTCGATGTAACTGCGGACTTCGACATCATCGACCACAACACACTGCTGCGCCGGTTGTGTGGATAGGGCTATCTGGGGGCTTCCTTGCCGGGCTGTCATCCTACCTGTGCGATCGGACATGTGTCGTACGCGTAAAGAATGGCGTGTCGGAAGTAGACACCATAACGACAGGAGTGCCTCAAGGGACTGTCTTTGGACCGCTACTGTTCAACGCATACATCTCACCACTGGCGACACTTTTACAGAAGCACAACATTCACCACCTCCTATACGCAGACGACACTCAACTCACATCACTTTCCCACCAACCGACCACACACAAGCTCTGGCGCGTAGGGAAGCCTGCGTACAAGATGCGAAAACATGGCTCTGTGATAACGGACTTGTGATGAATGACAATAAATCGCAAGCCATTGTCATCCGTTCGCCAAGTCTACGTACGCCTACATCGTTAAGCCGCGTCAGCATATCCGGTCAGCTCGGCGACACTTTACCCGTTTTACGGGACCTGGGATTTACCATTGACACTAACCTATCCATGACTTCACAAGTTGCCAACGTTGGTCGCTCCGCCTACTATCATCTGTCCCGAATCGCAAAGATACGACACTCCGTTAGCACCACTGTATGTAAGAGTGTCATACATGGACTGGTGACATCGCGAATCCACTATGGCAATGCGATACTATTCGGCATAAGCGATCGTCACCTGCACCCTCTGGAAATGGTTCAGCGGTCTGCAGCTCGAATTGTCATGCAAATCCAGCGCGGCGACCGGCAGTCCATGACGACAATACTGCGTCAATTACACTGGCTGCCTGTCAGAAATCGTATCGAATACAAGCTACTGGTGCTCGTGCACAAGGCTGCCTGTATACGATGGCACGCTAGAGTATCTCGCGGCACTGCTACTCCAGCACGCACTTCGCTACGCTCTGCGAGGTGCCAAGAGTGAACTTGGAACGTTTCGGCCGCCGTGCAGTTGCCAGTGCAGGACCCACCCTGTGGAACAAACTCCTTAGGAATATGCGCAACAACGGCAATCTACCACAATTTAAGAAACACTTAAAGAAATTGTTATGTTCTATATAACTAGTTTTACACAACGAACAGTATATTTTAGCTTAAGTTATTATATTTATAGTTATTATATATACATTATATATATATATATATATATATATATATATATATATATATATATATATATATATATATATATTATTATTATATTAAATAGTTATGTTTATTACTATCACTGCAGTATTGTTGGTATTATTGTTTCTAATGTAATATATAATGATAATTTTATAAGAACATAATTTAATATGTAAATACATATATGACTTAACTTCTAAATAGCATATTCTACACGGTTTTTATCACAGCATATCATTACTTTGAATTACTATTACTATCATTTAATTAGTATACGCCGATTAATCATCAGAACGTTTAGCTATTTGCATGTAAGTACACACCCGTGAACGGGACAGCCATCCCGGATTTGATGGTATTAAAATTAAGTGTTATGATTATTATTACTATTATTATATCCCATAGGACAACCCTCTGAGATCAGTGTACCTCATTCCGAAAATCGCACATACATTCAAGCATATGTGGTCTCTTAAAGTAGCTATTGAGCAACAAACCTAAATGTAGTTTCAACACATCAGGAAAGACGAGGAGTAATACTCATATTCATATTCATATTATATTGACACGTTTATTTCTTGGGAAGCCAGGTACAAAACATTGGACAATGTACCAAACAAATCAGTTCGGTTTCGCAGTTGACAACACATAGGAATAGTCATTGTTACCTTAATATGTAATCAATACATTTATGTAATATATCAATGAGATTCATTTATCTACTGGAAAGTGCAAAGCAATAGTAAAACAATGCTAAATAATTCACGAACAAAAGTGTTGCGCAACCGTGACGTCACGCAAGTCGGAGTGGTTTTCATTAAATAATAAAAAATTGCATTCCTTGACCTACTAGATACCGATAAAGATATTACCTACAACATGATTCCTTACGTATCACTGTAGGTTCCCCATGTTTAGTAGTTATTCCCATTTTGTGTCAAAATGTTACGTCAATCCAAAATGAGGGGGTGACGATATGTTAACTATATAGTTTGAATATATATTAAGGAAACTACGGTATAATTTATATGATGTCGTTGACGAAACGTGAGTGTTTTTATTTACATATTGCAGAATCTTTTGTCTGTGGTTGCCTTAAAAATAAACATTTCAATAAGATATTTGTTGTATTTATTCTCCTCTCCAATCCGAATATTTTGCTATAAAAACTAGGTGTGTAGCCCTAAACAAAATTATGAGAAAAAATTGCAATTGACTAAACGGTCATTCCGACACCCAGATTGTAAGTGCGATTTTCGGAGTTAGATACACTGATTTAATAGGCATTCCCTCTGGATTATTGTTAAGGAAGGTTTGAAGTTTAGAAAACAGCGCAACCAAAAATAGCACGAGGTGTCCATTTCGTCCCGCGTGTGCCCGGACAAAAATGGCTGACGGCCAAATGGTTTGTGCCGTTACGCTTGGCTAGGCAGGCCGCGAAGCGTGACATCTGTACCATTATCATGATTCACAGTTGATATAGGCCAATTCGGCAGACATTCACATAGACCCCTAAATGCTCTCTGGCTGGTGTTATTCTGTTGCTTTTGAAAGGAGGTCAACAGTCAAGCACGAACGAGAGCGCGATTACAGCGAAGACCGACCTGTGAAATGACTCACTGTCTGGTACAGTTGAACCAACACCAAAATGAAAAACCACTGATCATCATCGTAGGCCAAAACTAAACAGTCAGAGATATATAGGTGGGTTTAATTCGTTCATTTCGTATCGATACTGCTATGCTATTGTTCCTATTTTGCTATTGCAAACTGTTCTTGACAATTGTATCACAATTGCTTCGGATTGAAATAAATATTAGGGGCTCTAAACATGAATAAATAAGTACAAAATTAAAGGTAAGTTCGTATATAGCGCAGTATCAAACCCACACGGCTGATCAAGGCGTATTACACTTTACTCCTTGGTAGACATTGTTCAATCGAGCAAAATCTTGGTTTTTCAGGCAATGGTGCACGATTAATTGCATACAAATATCCACCACAGTCAGTAGCCAGGTATTCATTCACACAGCTGAGTGAACTGGAGCAATGCAGTATGAACGAACTTGACCAAGGTTCGTACCACATTTAATCACTTATGCATCTTAGTTGTATTATGCATGCTTTAGTCATAATAGTTTTATATATCTGTTTAGAACCTTTTTATCTTATGTAATATGATCTATGTTTTTTTTATATATAAAATATGAGTTTTTCTCACCACTGCATTGATGTTTCTTAGAAGTGTTCACCTATTTTTGCTTCGTAATCCCCCGTGAACGGGGCACTAGGCCCGGAATTTTTGTGGCAAAATAACGTATAGTATTATTATTGTGAAATACCGAGAGTTAGACTTAATATCGACGTTACATTTAGGTATATTTAGTGACGTCAGTATTTTAGAATCACACAAATGTTTACAGGTGTATTGTGACACACCTGTCGACAAAGCTATCACGATTACACGCGGACACGCCTCACCGTGTACAGGTGTATTGTGACACTCCTGTCGACAAAGCTAACACGACTACACGCAGACACGCCGTACCGTGTACAGGTGTATTGTGACACACCTGTCGACACAGTTAAAACGACTATAAGCGGTCACGCCGTACCGTGTACAGGTGTATTGTGATAAACCTGTCGATAAAACTAACACGACTACACGCGGACACGCCGTACCATGTACAGGTGTATTGTGACACACCTGACGATAAAACTAACACGGCTACACGCGGACACGCCGTACTGTGTACATGTGTATTGTGACACATATGTCGACAAAGCTAACACGACTACACGCGGACACGTCGTACCATGTACAGGTGTATTGTGACACACCTATCGACAAAGCTAACACGACTACACGCGGACACGCCGTACCGTGTACAGGTGTATTGTGACACACCTATCGACAAAGCTAACACGACTACACGCGGACACGCCGTACCGTGTACAGGTGTATTGTGACACACCTATCGACAAGCTAACACGACTACACGCGGACACGCCGTACCGTGTACAGGTGTATTTGACACACCTATCGACAAGTAACAGACTAAGCGGACACGCCGTACGTGTACAGGTGTATTGTGACACACCTTCACAAACAACACGACTACACCGGACACGCCGTACCGTGTACAGGTGTATTGTAAAACATATGTCGATAAAAAGTAACACGACTACACGCGGACACGCCGTACCGTGTATAGGTGTATTGTAACACATATGTCGATAAAAAGTAACACGACTACACGCGGACACGCAGTACCGTGTACATGTGAATTGTAACACATATGTCGATAAAACTAACACGACTACACGCGGACACGCCGTACCGTGTACATGTGTATTGTAACACATATGTCAATAAAACTAACACGACTACACGCGGACACGCCGTACCGTGTACATATGTATTGTGACACACTTGTCGACATAGTTAACACGGCTACACGCGGACACGTCGTATCATGTTCAGGCAGGTGTATTGCGACACGTATATGCAGATGTATACATGTGTATGCGCACTGCCACGTGAAACACATTTAAACACACATGAGTAACCAGCTAAATAGCTATGTTCATCTGTTGGTGGCACTTCATTCCATACATCAACTCACCTGTCTTGCTCAAACCATTGAATATTCCCTGTGTCTTTGCAGCAGTACGATAAGCACGTACAATTTCTAAACTGCAGGCCACACTCTTTCTCTCTAACTGCCTGACTAGCAAACGTCCTTATCTATGTATCACGTGCCTGTTGTCAATTGATGCAAGTGGGTGTGGGGGGTGGCAAAGTGTAATACTTGCAACTCGGTTCAAAGAAGCACATAAGGCCACTGTTGTATAACGACAAACTCTATGCATTTCGCAATTGCCCAAGGTTATCGGTTTATCTGACAGTGCGGGCGAATAACAGCACGTCGACTAATAGGCTGTAAAAATGGTTGATAACCAATCTTCGTGCTCCAGGGGCGCTGCATTAAAAAGTAAAAATAGCTCATGTGAG
>JAODUO010000980.1:130000-155000 GCA_025642075.2 Ridgeia piscesae
CACAGGATTTAAAACAAGTACGTTTAGTCGAGAGCCACTGCGCCACTGCGCCACTGCGCCACTGCGCCACTGCGCCACTGCGCCACTGCGCCACTGCGCCACTGCGCCACTGCGCCACTGCGCCACTGCGCCACTGCGCCACTGCGCCACTGCGCCACTGCGCCACTGCGCCACTGCGCCACTGCGCCACTGCGCCACTGCGCCACTGCGCCACTGCGCCACTGCGCCACTGCGCCACTGCTGCTAGCGTGGTTACCGTACGTGATCTAGTTGTGTTTTCTACTTGTCACATTACGTACAGAGATCGGAAACACAATAAACGGATATGGTTTGGGATATACTTCGATGAACCATCCTGAGCCAAACACCCGCTAACCCCAAACCTCCGCATCCCCTCCCACAAACAGGAGGGGCGGGGCTATTATACGTATCGCTACAGCGTTCACAATACGATACGATACGATACGATACGATACGATACGTTACGATACGATACGATACGATACGATACGATACGATACGATACGATACGATACGATACGATACGATACGATACGATACGATACGATACGATACGATACGATACGATACGATACGATACGATACGATACGATACGATACGATACGATCGCCACATCAGCGTCCCAATCAATCAATCAATCAATCAATCAATCAATCAATCAATTTTGTTTCCCACTTATTAAGTGTTAAGTTGACAATGCAGTTTCACGGTCCAAGGACATGCGTAGGTCTTGTATACTCGGTGCACTGCTTGCAATGTCTGAACGTCTATACGCACGCTGTTAACTGTTATCGGCTGAGTAATGGTGGGTTGTTTGTTGTATTTTAATGAGTCTTAATTAAGAAAATACAATTGAGGCCCTCAAGGGAGGAACTGTTGCTTTTGCGTTACGTCATAGGCAACACCAGCAAGTCGGCGCTACCTAGTACATATATCGAGGGGACGGAAGGGGTATTTATGTGATCCGTGATTTACAAAATTATTCCCTCGTGAAAGGTAAAGCAGATGCTCTAATCTGTGTGATTCGTGATCAGGTGCAAAAGAGTGAGGCGTGATTTAAAATATAATATTCCTTGTGAACAGTGATTAAGGCATCACTTTCTTATTGAAATATACGACAGGTGACTAAAATGTCGATCTCTACGCTGATTTCTCCTCAACAAATGTATGTAGGAGGAGAGGGACAGAGGAGGAGAGGGACAGAGGAGGAGAGGGACAGAGGAGGAGAGGGACAGAGGAGGAGAGGGACAGAGGAGGAGAGGGACAGATGAGGGGAGGAACAGACGAGGAGAGTGACAGAGGAGGAGAGTGACAGAGGTGGAGAGTGACATAGGAGGAGAGTGACAGAGGAGGAGACGGACAGAGGAGGAGAGTGACAGAAGAGGAGAGTGACAGAGGAGGAGAGTGACAGAGGAGGAGAGTGACAGAGGTGGAGAGGGAAGAGGAAGAGAGTGACAGAGGAGGAGAGGGACAGAGGAGGAGAGGGACAGAGGAGGAAAGTGAAAGAGCAGGACAGTGAAAGAGGAGGAAAATGACAGAGGAGGAGAGGGATAGAGGAGGAGAGGGACAGAGGAGGAGAGTGACAGAGGAGGAGAGTGACAGAGGAGGAGAGGGACAGAGGAGGAGAGAGACAGAGGAGGAGAGGGGCAGAGGTGGAGACTGACAGAGGAGGAGAGGGACAGAGCAGGAGAGGGGCAGAGGAGGAGAGGGACAGAGGAGGAGAGGGGCAGAGGAGGAGAGTGACAGAGGTGGAGAATGACAGAGGAGGAGAGGGACAGAGGAGGAGAGTGACAGAGGTGGAGAATGACAGAGAAGGAGAGGGACAGAGCAGGAGAGGGGCAGAGGAGGAGAGGGACAGAGGAGGAGAGGGACAGAGGAGGAGAGTGACAGAGGTGGAGAATGACAGAGAAGGAGAGGGACAGAGGAGGAGAGTGACAGAGGTGGAGAATGACAGAGAAGGAGAGGGACAGAGGAGGAGAGTGACAGAGGTGGAGAATGACAGAGAAGGAGAGGGACAGAGGAGGAGAGTGACAGAGGTGGAGAATGACAGAGAAGGAGAGGGACAGAGGAGGAGAGTGACAGAGGTGGAGAATGACAGAGAAGGAGAAGAACAGGTGAGGAGAGGGACAGAGGAGGAGAGGGACAGAGGAGGAGAGTGACAGAGGTGGAGAATGACAGAGGAGGAGAGGGACAGAGGAGGAGAGTGACACAGGTGGAGAATGACAGAGAAGGAGAAGAACAGGTTAGGAGAGGGACAGAGGAGGAGAGGGACAGAGGAGGAGAGTGACAGAGGTGGAGAATGACAGAGGAGGAGAGGGACAGAGGTGGAGAATGACAGAGGAGGAGAGGGACAGAGGAGGAGAGTGACACAGGTGGAGAATGACAGAGGAAGAGAGGGACAGAGGTGGAGAATGACAGAGGAGGAGAGGGACAGAGGAGGACAGGGACAGAGGTGGAGACTGACAGAGGAGGAGAAGAACAGGTGAGGAGAGGGACCGAGATGGAGAGTGACAGAGGAGGAGAGGGACAGAGGAGGAGAGGGACAGTGGTGGAGAATGACAGAGAAGGAGAGGGACAGAAGTGGAAAATGACAGAGGAGGAGAGGGACAGAGGAGGAGAATGACAGAGGAGGAGATGGACAGAGATGGAGAATGACAGAGAAGGAGAGTGACAGAGGAGGAGAGAGACTTATTATTGCCGTGTCACTCAGTCATTTGTTGATTAATGTTTGTAGTGTCTGGGCTGCAGCTTTTGTGACTCCTCTTGTGTCTGAATATACTGTAGTACACACATGTTACACGTTATATTTAGAAAATATAAAAATTGACTACAACATCGTACATACAACAACTCTATGTGTATTCGATACACACATATTTTGCGGTGGAAGTCTTTTTGCTTCACAAATATGGAGTGAATACCACTTACCTATCACTGTCATGTACCGCAGCGTTAATATTTGATAAATATTTAGACGAGTTTGCGCGACGCTTTGCTAAGAATAGAATTACTAGCCTGGCTACATTAACCCACGGTCCGCTTTGCTGTGGGTCATGTTGACAAAAGCAAACAATTATAGCAAAAAATGTAGTCGTGTCACGTGATGTTTACAAACGGAGATCTAGATGTGTTGATACTGCGGGAATCGGAAACCTATTTTAGAATTCAAGGCCAACTGCACAGTATAAAAATAACAAAGCAAAACACATGTCACTGTTCGCCAGCTTGATGACACCAACTAGCGTCGCCGTGCTGGCTGTGAGGTGGCCTACATATTGATCTTGTTATGGACACCAGAGCCGTTACACGTTACCATATACACCTCACCAAACATCCGCTGTTGTGTGTAGAATACACGTCTACTGCTTCTGTGGTTGGAAAAATTAAATACACGCTGTGGAATACGTTGACGTGGCATATTCTACGTGTGAAATTACCCAGCTTGTAATGCAAGCAAATTAAGATAATCAACAACTGGAAATATTTATAATAACAATACGTTTCTTTGGAGTCGTGTTAGTTAGCGGAGGGAAGGGACGGAGGAGAGGACGGAGGCAAGGGACGGAGGGGAGAGAGGGGTGGAGGAGGATCCGAGGGGAGGACGCACGGGGAGAGGGGGGAGGGACGGAGTGGTGGGACGGAGAGTAGGGATGGAGGGTGGGATGGAGGGTGAAAAACAGTAGGGAAGGAGAGTAAGGACGGATGTGTGGGACGGAGGGGAGGGACGGAGAGTAGAGACGGGGGGAGGGACGGAGGGAAGAGATGGAGGTGAGGGACGGGGGTACGTACGGTGGGGACGGACGGAGAAGAGGGACGGAAAGGAGGGACGGATATAAGGGACGGGGGGAAGGGCGGAGGGGAGGGACGGAGGGGAGGATGGGAGGGCCGGAGAGAGGGGATGGAGAGGAGGGACGGAGGGGAGGGACGAAGGGGAGGGACGGAGGGGATGGACCGAGGGTAGGGAGGGAAGGTAGGGACGGAGGGGAGGGACGGTGGGGAGGGAGGGAAAGGAGGTACGGATAAGAGGGACGGAAAGGAGGCAGGGAGAGGATGGATGGATAAGAGGGACGAAAAGGAGGGACGGAGAGGAGAAACGGAGAGGAGGACGGAAGGGGAGGGACGGAGGGGAAGGACGGAGAGGAGGATCGGAGTGGAGGAGGATCGGAGGGGAGGACGGACGGGAGAGACGGGGGGAAGGGACGGAGGGGAGGGACGGAGAGGAGGGACGGGGGAAGGGACGGAGTGGTGGGACGGAGAGTAGGGATGGAGGGGTGGGATGGAGGGTGAAAAACAGTAGGGAAGGAGAGTAAGGACGGATGTGTGGGACGGAGGGGAGGGACGGAGAGTAGAGTCGAGGGGAGGGACGGAGGGGCAGAGATGCACAGAGGGGGAAAGACATGGACAGTAGGAGAAAGGGGGACAGGGACGGATGAGAGAGTGGCAGGGAGAGAAGAGAGGGGGACGGGGAAGCGAGATGGGGCAGGGGGATAAAGGGACGGGAGAGAGAGGGGGGCAGGTGGAGAGAGATGGGGGCACGGAGGAGTAGGGAAGAGTGACGGGGAGAGAGGCAGGGTAGAGGGATAGGTGAGATGGGACAAGGGAGAGGGAAGGAGGAATGAGGGGCAGAGGAGGGGGACAATGGGAGAGATGAGCAGAGAGACGGCGGGGAGGGACAGAGGAGGAGAAGGACAGAGGGTGAGAGGAACGGGGAGAGGGACTCAGGACGAGATGGGCGGCAGAGGGAGAAAAGGCCATGGGCAGGGGAGAGGGCTATGGAGAGGAAGAAGGAGCAAGTGTATGCGTGGGTTTCCGTACGTGTATGTTTATGTCCTCGCGTTTCTACCTCTGCTCGCCGAAACAACGCAGGATAGATTGTTTTGGAAGATTTCGTTATTTGTGAGGCTAATTTATAGTTCCGCACCCAGCTGCTGCAACGTTTAGCTGCGATATAATCCAGGCAAGTACATGACCTCGCATAACATAGTGTCACGTACACCACACTCACTGAAAACACTGATTACCAGGCAAAGAACACGGCCAGGTACAAGTTATACAGTTCACAGACCAGAAATGGACCTCAGCGTCGGGGCTTTCAAACAAACGTGACACATTCTTTTCACTGTTCAATAATCTTCACTGTTCAATAAGACTGTTTAGTCTGATGAATCCATAGATTCACAGTATTTATTTATATTTACGTTTAATATGTTATAAATCGTGCTGTATTTTGTATTCATATTCATGTTGGCAATAAGTAACTGATTGATGAAATATTGACTGACTGCATAAGCAATGTTTTTGAAAATCAGTATCCGTTGTTGCCATCGTTACATATAAAAGGACCTCGTAGTGTGGTAAAATGTTCCCAAAAATATTGACTAGACCAGTGCTTCTCAACGTTTCTCAATACATTATTATATTCACCTTAGATTAGCGGGGAGTAAATTATTACATTTTCCGAGCGTCGGTCTTCGCTTTCCGTCAAGACTTCCTGGTTTGAAATCGCATTCATACAGCGGTTCTTAGGCCTTGTTCTGGTGATGACTCTTGCAGATACAGTAACTACGCTATTATAAGGCCAACATTTCAGCAAACCCAAAATGGCCGTAAAAGACGGGTGGCCTCTGGTGAGAGGGAACCATCGATGAATGTCCGTTTCATGGCAAAATGGCCGTTTCCTTACACATGTACGTTATTAACATTCGATATATCTAAGATTATAATATTACCAGATGCGTGGTGTTTTGTCGAGAATGACGTATGCGTGTGGCAGACCTACTTAATTTGTTATCGACATTAAAAATTGCAGTTATCGACTGTCGATTGGCCGCTGAATATGGATAGATTCTTCATGCAACCCTGGCCGTTTGACGCATTAGTCGGGTGGCCGCTGATGAGGGGTAGTTTTTTTTATTAGAAAACACTAATGCAATGACAATATGGCCGCATAATCCGGGTGGCCGTTGGCGAAGGGGGACCGTATAAGAGAGTGACTACTGTACCTGAGGATAGAGCGAACGTGCAGTTGGAGGTTTATGGGAGCTTGCAATGACAGGTTGTACACCGAAAGAGCATTAATCAACCACGCTAATTAACACTCAGGTTGAACACCGAAATGCCATTAGTCATCTACGCTAGGGACTAATCAACACGGGCTAAGACCTATCCATCCGGAGCTGTGCACACATTTCCTGTAAGTGTGTGTGTTTATACCTCCGGAAATTCACCGTATCTATTTGTTGTCATGGCTCCAGGCATTCTTGTTTCACGTGACTGGTGCTGTTGCTTCCTCCAAACACACGTATCCGACCGCAATACTATAACTCACTGTCAAACAGCAATATCTGGTAACCGCGTTCGCGCTGTTTGCCTCCTCGTTATTTCTGTCCATTTCACGCAACCTAATCTACGCGCTCCAGTCCTACTGAAAATAATACCCACTAGGTCTAAAACAGCGAAGCCTGCTCTGAAACGTCAACAACTGCAAAACAACCCCCATACACAAAGGCACCATTCACGAAGCCTTGAATTACGTGCAGTATTGCACACGCAGCACAATATTATTGTTTTGCTGCCGTATCGTCGCGTATGAAAGCGGGCCTCTCGTCTCTTTGTGGCGAACGATGATTACCCACAACCATAGGCATACAAGTCTAAGCCTATAGCCGAGTTGATGTCAATCTTCCGGGGATCTTCCACCTAGTGGCAGGCGCCTGGAAAACATGCGGCTTCCTCGTGTTGTTGTCGATGCCTGCCCTGATTCACCGCCCAGGTGTGTCGAGAGGCGTATTTACTCGCTGCGAGGCAGCGCTGCGCATGCGGCAGCGCACGGCGCGTGGCTTTTACGGCTGACTATTTATGTTTTGCTCGGCTAAGGTGAAGGTCGCAACGCAGTATAGAAACACGCGCGGCCGCGCAACGGAAAATCGGTCAGACATCGTTTAACGTCCAAACCGAACAGAATCGTTCGCGGCTTAGCGGCACACAGTGAAATAATGGCAGACGTGGAAGGACAGTCCCTTCCGGCAGAGTCAAGCATGCACAGGGAACCCGACTACAAGGCGAAGGGGGATGAACTTGAAAATGTGTTTTCTGATGGTGTCGTCGACGGAACGCAAAATGTGGCTGACACTCAGCGGAAAACGTCGCTAACATCGTAAGTATTACAGTGAACCTATTCGAAATTATTATTCTACGTGCACAATTGCAGCCTAGTCTCGCCATGGAGGCTAGCCCTAGGGCCTTAGCGCAATGCATGGAAATAACTAGTAACGACGTATATTATTTACCCATATGATATACATGCAGTCAACATAGACAGACCGTTTGAGTAGGTTTACGTCTACGACTACGTCGCTATGATACATTGTTTTATTCTTTTCATTTCATAATTACACACGTGATATCCACTACTACACTAGGTTTTGTTTACCAACGCAGAGGTTTACATAATGAGCATTATAACTGCCTGTCCTTTCCATGTACAGGACACTGTGCCCGTGTTAAAACAATAACCAAACACATACAACGGATTATGGCTCATGATAAAAAAACCGTGAATGTTACAATGGCAATGCTCTAGCTTCTGATTTCACAACAGTTTGTAAGTAAGCACTTATATCTGGCAAGTTGTCTAATGCATATTACCATAACAATGGTATATAATTGTTCAAAATCGAGTCGTACTGCGCGAAAGATGGCATACTTGTCAAGATCACTAAACACAATTTGACGACCATCATGCATAGCCAGCATGCCATAACCAGTCCAATGCCATTGCGGGCAATACATTCACTTTACGTTTAGCTGTCTCTGCCTTGATTTGGAACAACCATGCCAAATTTCCTTGATCAATCTTACAGGCAAAATGTGCTTCTGCTTATGTTTGTGTTATCCTTCGGAAACCGAAACAATAACCATAGTCTGTGGACAGGCCGATTATTAAAACAAAAACAAAACAGAATCCTTTGTTTTAACGTGGTAGATATGGATTCGCTGTTTCTAAGTGCCCTCAGCCTCGTTTTCGAGCGCGAGACCTACACGGCCTATTGACCTTTCCATCACGTGACCTAGTGCCTAGCAACGAGTTCTGTGAAACCATAACATATATACCAAACATACATGACCAGCTGTCGGACATTACGTCATAAAGTCTGCCTAATATGTTTTGCAACATAACCTGTGCAGTGTTTAAAAGCAATTATTGATTTTATAGATGTCGTGAAGCTCTTTGCCTTGTAGTAGGAGTAAATGATAGGGCCTAATGGCTAATGCACACGCAAGCACGCATGCATGCGCACACGCATGCATCAAATAACTTTGCTGAGAGGTTATATACATCCTGACAAACAACCGTAGAAACTTCAATCGGAACGTTCATAACGCCTGAAAAATGTAAGCGCTACAACGTCCCAACGGAACTGGCTGTACCCAGATGGAAATTAGTCACCGCCGCCGTTTCGGTGGCGCGTAGCTTCAACAGCATGCTGAGTTTGTAGCTGACCTTCCGCGGTCCACACACAAAAAACAGTTAACTTGTGGTGATATATTATGTAAGGTAAGAGGCGCCTCTACTGGCGAGTGTACGAACATTGACGCCGATTTTGACGTTACTGTTGACAATGGCTACTTTGCTCTACAGTCTCTGCGTGAACTGCGAAGTACACCCCCTTGGGGCTGCATAAAACATATGCTATATAAAACACATTCGATAGCGTAATTTATACAAACATCTTCCTAACTATTGGGTGGTCCTTCAGCTTTGTGGCTCCCAAAATGCCTTCGAGTTCTCTAGCAATTTGATAGTATCAAAACAGTGAAACCAGTCCAGAAATATTGGGGGGCTAGCTATATCCAACCCCACACCAACAAAAACATTCGCATTACAAATTGCCACCCATTTTCTCCTAGATATGGGAGGTTCACCGCACCCAATCGCGGTTTTCGACGCTTATGACGTCAGGTGGCACGAATGTTACACAATGTAAACACAATGCCCCAAGTCAATTACATTTTGGTCCAGCCCTAGGCGTCTTTCAGCACACAAACACGGCATGCACAACAATCTAGCATAACATACAGTATTACCATATCTGCAATCGCATAATAACACTTCTGCAACATTTGAATTCCCGATAAGAAATGCGACGATGCGCACTGTATTAACAGTTAATCGATCGAGAGTGTATATAGCATTGCACAATCCTACTGCCTGGCACCACTACCGAGCGTGTGTGTTATTCATGGCGCGAACTGCGTGCCTGACCTAGATTAACCGGCAACGTTCAGAGCGAAATGCCACATCTAAACATATTAATTTAGCACCGTTACCGTCGAATTCCAAACAACATTATCGATATGGCAAGTGGCTAATAAGGAAGGACAATTTAGGTGCACCATGAAACACCAATCCGCGTAGATTCATACAATGTATTCAGGCAATCGATCATTAAATTCACGGCAGTGTAATAAAAACAAATTAACATATGTTTCTGGAGCACGCGGTTCGCCAGCCGATTTTCCATCTGGAAACTGCAGGTTTTTATACGGGTTAAATGTGTCGGGCCATAGCCTCGCGAGAACACTGGCTGATTTGATTACGATAAGCCAATGTGCACGAAACGAGACTGGTCAACTCTATCAGTTCAGTTTAGTTTAGGCTAATGTATTTATTTAGCAAATTAATATAATTAGCACATACGAAAAGCCCGGCGAGTGGGTTTGAATTATATATATATATATATATATATATATATATATATATATATATATATATATATAATATATATATATATATATATAATATATATATATATATATATATATATATATATATATATATATATATATATATATATATATATATATATATATATATATATATAACAGGGTATCCACCTCGTATGACTTCTTAGAACGCTGTACGCTTTACCCAATAGCAGACATGTTCAATCGAACGTCATGTCGACGTCTCTGGGAACCATCCAGGCACGCTGTGATTTGATTCGTACACAAATATCCACCTCTGTCTGTAGCCAGGGACTCAGTCATACAGCTAAATGATGGGGCGATTTAGAGCGAACGAACTTGCCCAGTGTTCAACATCGCAGAACCGACAGGAATCTGGATTGCGACTCCGATTCCGCAAATCGGTGTGCTGTCGCCAGTGTTGCTAATGATAATATTAAATAACTTTTATTGCGCCAAATTCCTTAGACGACAAAGGTCAGAGTCGCATCAAAACAAAACGGTCAATCGATCGGATGGTCAACACACCAATTAATAACACACACGCGGGACAAAGCCAGCAGTTGTCACACCGTAAATGCATCGATGGAATTCCCACGCAACAAGTTATCTTGTTCTCACAGTCCGCTCAATGTGCTTCCAACATTTGGCATGACGTCGTATTTGACCTTACTCGTTTGTCGCAAGTCATTCGAGCTCCGACTGTGTGTGCGGATCTGCCTCAGTGTAGCGACCCTGGCCAGGCAGAACGTCCTAGCACGGTCAGATATTATCTGACAGGTTCCCTGGCCGACAGCTGACGGTAATTTGTCGGCCGTCGGACGGTCAGTGGCCTGCAGGTTTAGGTTTGGTCGATAAGGTTCACCAAACCTAAAAATAAACGAAGCACTTGTAGGCCTGCGTATGGGAAATTGGTTTGGTTATGGTGTCGTGGCGCCATCTAGCAGGTAAAATGACGCTGTTTGCAATTGTGTATTCTAAGCGTCGCACGTCCTTCACCACGCAATGTACTGGTGGTGCTGACAGGTGATGGTACAGGTGGCGGTAGGGGTGACGTGGGAGGGTAACCGGAAGCCCAATACAGCGCGTTCATTCATCAAACTTACAGATCACCGACACTGACAGAGTTCATGCACCCTCGATGTGTTTGAACGAGCATCAATGGGGCTGTAATAGAGATGTACGTGTAATGTGCACCCGAACGTGCACGTCCGTTTTGACGTAAACAAAGTGCAGTTAGAGGTGTTTGTGAGCCTCATTGTAGGTGATAAATGCGCCTTGTCCCGTTAGATGACGTTGCGAACAGTCTCTACAACAGTCGCGCAAGACCCTACCCTTGTCCCTAGGCAAGGCAACGGCGAGGAAGAAAGAACGTCATTCGTAATCAAACCGAGAAAAAACCCGATAAAGTTCCTAGTGTTATTTCAATAATTATTTGTTTTACTTACTAACATTATATTCTCATGCGTGTAAACGTTTTTCATCTGGAGATATTCCATTAAAATGAATAATTGTGTACGTAGGTTAGCGTCACAGTAGCAAACATAGTCAGCTGTCAGAACAACGGTTATATATTAAACGAAATATATTTTAAAGGGATACTCCAATCAGTGAGATACTCACACCATTTACTTACATCTGTATAATATATTGGTTGTCTATAGTAATTGTGCACAAAGATCGTTAATAAATAATTAATTATAATATAATTGTATCAGAAATACCCCATGTTGGAATCAGGGCACTGCCATCTTGAGACTTACGCGCCAGTGACGAAAACCGCTCGAACATCCTATATCTGTCCAGTCCGTCGCGGATTGCTTACGTCACAATCACAATTATTAGCGAAGACTCCGCCAATCCTTGCCTTTTTCAACAATGCGCCAGTGACGTAAACGATTTGTCTTACGTCACTGGCGCGAAAGTCTCAAGATAGCGGCGCCCTGAATCTAAGATAGCATGTTTTTTGATATTATTAAATTTAGACTACAACTAATTGTTTATTAAAGATCTCTGTGTACAGTTACTAGGCACAACCAATATAGTATACACATGTAAGTTAATACTGTGAACCTCTCACTGACTGGAGTATTCCTTTAATGGGGCCAACATGTTGATAGGCTGCAAGAACTTATGAGCTTTATTAGAAACTTGCGAAACATATCAGTTTCGAATAACAACGGCCAAAATTACGTTTGTTTGATGGTTATTCTTGTTCGTTTGTAAAGACACAAAGCGCCACTCGTTCAGCAGTTCGTGCGACATGGCGACACCGCCACACAACGTTATTCTTCGTTTTGTAGAGGCGTAGAGCGCCACTCGTGCAGCAGTTCATGCGACATGGCGCCACCGCCACATAACGTTCTCTTTCGTGTTGTAGAGGCGTAGAGCGCCACTCGTGCAGCAGTTCGTGCGACATGGCGCCACCGCCACATAACGTTCTCTTTCGTGTTGTAGAGGCGTAGAGCGCCACTCGTCCAGCAGTTCGTGCGACATGGCGCCACCGCCACATAACGTTCTCTTTCGTGTTGTAGAGGCGTAGAGCGCCACTCGTGCAGCAGTTCGTGCGACATGGCGCCACCGCCACACAACGTTCTCTTTCGTGTTGTAGAGGCGTAGAGCGCCACTCGTGCAGCAGTTCGTGCGACATGGCGCCACCGCCACATAACGTTCTCTTTCGTGTTGTAGAGGCGTAGAGCGCCACTCGTGCAGCAGTTCGTGCGACATGGCGCCACCGCCACATAACGTTCCATTTCGTGTTGTAGAGGCGTAGAGCGCCACTCGTCCAGCAGTTCGTGCGACATGGCGCCACCGCCACATAACGTTCCATTTCGTGTTGTAGAGGCGTAGAGCGCCACTCGTGCAGCAGTTCGTGCGACATGGCGCCACCGCCACATAACGTTCTCTTTCGTGTTGTAGAGGCGTAGAGCGCCACTCGTCCAGCAGTTCGTGCGACATGGCGCCACCGCCACACAACGTTCTCTTTCGTGTTGTAGAGGCGTAGAGCGCCACTCGTGCAGCAGTTCGTGCGACATGGCGCCACCGCCACATAACGTTCTCTTTCGTGTTGTAGAGGCGTAGAGCGCCACTCGTCCAGCAGTTCGTGCGACATGGCGCCACCGCCACACGTGAGACGTCGCACCAGGTCGGGCGGGCTAATCCGTGATCTGATAACGTCCGTGGAAGAAGAGAGCAAGGAGAAGGGAAGGGAATATTACGAGGAGGAGATGGAATGGGTGCAGTAAGTGCCGCTTATGTCTCTCAAATCACCTCGTCAATAGGGCATGCTTGTAAGCCCCCGTCTCTCGACATAGGCTTTTTATGGTATTTTGAATTTTTTTTCATGATCCGGTCCCCAACGACTCAAACGAAGTGTGTATTCTTTCGCATACGTGCGTAACTGCCACAGCATAAGTCTCCGTTGTTAGTTTTACAACGAACACAAACTCATCTAGAAGGTAGGAATTATTATGTAGGTTAAGTTATCATTTTAAACAGTGTTGACATAATGCAGTAATTGCGACTTTGAACACGTGTATGGACAACGCGGTGGGGACCATTTGGGTGTAGTCTCGTTAAGTATCGCTCAGAACGGACCGGAAACGAGACTCACGTGCGTGCCGTATACGACTTGGTGAACTTTGGCGTTCAGAAGCAGCCCGCAATTACCACTTGTCGATTTTTTTTCAATCGGGATCACGATGTCGTATTTATACAAAACTCGAACCAAACAATGCCAACGTTATATACCAATTAAGGACTTGGTCATTACATGTTAAAAACAATTGTGATGTTCTTTTCCGGTGTAGACGGTGTCTCCGCAGCTAGTGCATTCATTGCGAATCCAAGTTGTTTAAGTCCACATCCATCGTGGGTAATCGTTGTATGAGTCACGTGGGCAGCCTTTTTAAGCATACGCGTACTATCGTAATAATCGAAAAACTTTTTTATCGTCGTTACATCTGGTACCTTGCATATTATGTTAACAGGCCAACAACGCCGGCCTGTTAACATTGGTAGTCATGACTACGTCGTTGATACACGTGTATCATTGTCACTAGCGCCTCAGCTTTTCAAAAATACACCCTCAAAATACGCCATGCAACAATCGGGCCGACAACCCATTAAACTGTTCACATGCAATGTGTCCACATTTTGGTAAAATCGTCATTTCGCTGTTCAATTAACTAAATTCCAAAGGATACAAGCGTAGAGTAATACTTTTGTTGATCTTAACATTTCACAAGAACGCAAAGAAAGTAGAATGTCACAGTGAAGGTTATAAGGTGTGGTCGCGTTTTCCCGAAATAAACTTGAAACGTGAGGCGAAGCAGTCGGAGTGAGGGAGAATTTGTAAAGGGACTTCGATTGGCCGTTTGTGTCGCGTGTCCTATCGAATGAAATATAGTATTTTATAGCAAACACTCAAATGTGATACTACCTTCTAAGATCTATCATCAACCATGTACACTCTATATGTGTGCTAACCTATATGGTTAGTGTCACTGGTTGCTCCTATTTTATCACAAAAGCTGTCATTCGAGACGTTTTTTAAATCAGTGTCATAACGGATCGTTCATAATTGCCAACATTTTCCGAAGCGTACAAACCGTACGCTAGGAGTGGACGATGACTGAGGCGTCCTTGCGCTTAGCAGCTGGTGTAGCCTACTTGCTGTTGTGAGTACGTATTAGTCACAACTGTAAACCTTCTAATGGGAGGAGGGGTTACTATTTGGGATATAGGGGGTCGAGAAAAGGCTCATCGTATGCTTCCGAAATTGTGGATAATTATGAACGACCCCTAACTTTCACTATGACACTTTCTATAATGAAAGTAATCGTTGGCACTCTGTGACCTCCGGTACCCTATGACCTTGCACGGATAATTTGGTTGCAGACAACCAGAGCACCCTCACGTGAAGAAGAGGCACCCACACGGCGACAAGAAACACCCTCACGGCGTCGCAGAAAAGATCCCCTGCAATCTACAACGCCGTCGAGGATAACAGCAAACAGAAAGGGCTGGAGTATTTCGAAGAGGAAAACTCGTGGCCGATTCAGTGAACGTGTAGTCGACTCACTAGGTGGCGCGCTCGCTTCTTTTTGTCTCGTCTTAAATTCACGCCAAGTTCTCGCGCGATGTTCGCTGGAGAACTGCCGGGTATGGTTTTAGCGTAATTGCGGATCCGTCAACATCACATTAACGCAGCGATAAAGTAGTTCACTATTATGGAGTGGTATAAAAACATGCCATAGAGTTTGTATAGTTTTACAGAACGTATATAATTATTACGTTTGCGGTAGTGTTTCTTTGCTTAATTATTAAAATCAATGTGGATTTGTTTCTAAACAATCTAAGTTGACCGGTGTGCACTTTTGTACCTGGCAAATGATGATAGTTTATTATACAAGTGTATCCTGTAGTGATAACGCTGCGATTAATGTCGTTATATAATTTAGGATTTCGATTCACCCGATCATGAACGGAAGATGGGAAGCTCCCGGAAGTTAAGAAGAACGAGGCGCGCCACCTAGTGTATACACAATGTGATTCGTTTGAGCGGCAATCGCACAATATTTGTCGTCGTGGACCTGTTGTCTGGCTTTGGTGTTGCTGGTGTTGTACAGACAGTATCGTGGCGTGGTGTATGCGACAACGTACAACCATAGCCTGTAGACCAACCAGTGGTGAAACGTCCTAGTGTCTTTGGGGCGTTAGAACTGCCTACGTGGTTTATGTGACGTATGACAAAGCAATCTCGTTGTTTAGAACTGTAGCGTGTGAATATGTAATAATTGTCGTGCGTTTTGATAAAAGAGTGCATATTTAGATCGGGTAACCAGTAAAAATGAATTGCTTTATGTTATGGTATCTAGAGATGGGAAATACATGACCATCTGTCATGTGATCGGTCAGATAAAAACTGCTTAATTGGTTTGTCTGACGATCTCCTAAACAGTAGAAACGTATGCGTCCATGCCACATGAAAACATGGTTGTCTAACGAAGACTTATTTTCAGAAGCACATCACAGAATTGTTTGCTGTTTTCAAGATGGCCGTCTAATTTTCCAATTGTGCGCGTGAATTTTTAAGTTGAATATAGTGGTGCGTGGTGTTGAATACTGACTCAGGTATATTATTTCAACATTACCATAATGTATGTAATGAGTATCGATGCTTGCACAAAATAGCAGAAGTCGTCTGCATGATTCGTAGAATTGGCAACAATGTTGTATTTTATTATTTGAAAATGCATGTGAACGAAGCAATTACATTTGTGTAATCCATGTTTAAGAACAGCAACATTAGATGTTTCAGTTGAATGGTGTGGGCCTGAGTTAGTTGCCAGTCTTATACTATTACACTGTCGATAGGCCTACACGCACGTGTGTACTATTATTTTATAAAGTAAACTATATACATAATACACTTGAATTACAGTCTTATGTTTCCCATATCTCGGGTGTGATATACCACGTGCGCTCGAGTCGTTTACGAGTATACTAGGTCCTATCCCTATAATATAATAGAAGTGTGTGAAACACTGGCGTCCATAGCAAGCCAGTTGCTCACCTTCTAACCGGATGTGAACCCGTGACATCGCGCGACTTTTTTGGCGACACCAGCAGACTTCGCAAATATTCGCCGCCTACGTAATTGCTGTCGTCCTTAACCGCCTGGGTTTTCGTTCTGGCAGCGTCTCAGCGCATGCGACAGCATTTACGTAGGCGGCGAATATTTGCGAAGTCTGCTGGTGTCGCCAAAAAAGTCGCGCGATGTCACGGGTTCACATCCGGTTAGAAGGTGAGCAACTGGCTTGCTATGGACGCCAGTGTTTCACACACTTCTATTATATTATAGGGATAGGACCTAGTATACTCGTAAACGACTCGAGCGCACGTGTGATATACCATATAAATAAACACATATTTTATCAATTCGGAAACGCGCTACATTTCCAGATGCCGAGCATAATTTGCCCGGTTATAAGTGATTTAAATAAATCATGATAGTCCTTCCTTTATTAACAATGTTATCTATTGTTATTATTAGGAAAACTAAAACATGTCGATGGTTTAGCTAAGTGCTGATATCGGGGCGCCCACGAGCCAGTCAGACCAGGCGATAAACAAGAAGCACGAGATTTACGTGCCAGACAAACACAGGGGCCGGCGTACGTCTGCATGCAGATGAGGAAGTGTGACACCTAGCGGGTGTTGCATGAGGAAATAGAAGAGGTGTTGAGAGATGCTCAGCTCCGCTGGTATGGCTGCGCCCAGAGAAGAGAGAAAGACGACTACCTGAGGAAAGTTGCAACATTGTCAGTGCCTCGGGAGAGAAAAAGAAGACAAAAAATGAAGGAAGGACGGTGTACAGAAGGACGTGGGGTTGAGGCGGTTGAAGGAGGAAGACGAAAGACCGGAGCAAGCGACGACTTCTCGTACACTCCACTGTAGGCTAACGGGGATTAAGACGAAGCGGCAGGTCCACCCGGCCTCCGATCTTAGAGGACAAGGAGTACGATGCTGTTTGACAGTTACTACCGCCGTGAGTTCAGGCCCTCGGCTCGGTTCAAGATTTCCGTGTAGGACGGGGGAGCGTGTGCTGTTGAGCTATTGTCTAGCTCTTGGGGCTTCAGAAATTCCGTTTCTACCCGTCCCTTGAGTATTGAGACTCTCAAATCAAATTACACATGAACGCACACAGGCACGCACGCACGCACGCACGCACGCACGCACGCGCGCGCACGCACACACACACACAACATGCACTCGGTCTCTTTCCCATTCCCTTCATTGTTAACAAAGCCACAATTCGAAATAAACGGGACTCAATATTCAACCACACAATGACGTTAGATATACAATAGAACAACATGTATACTGTTTTGTATTCGTCACTATGTTAATCTGCATTGAATCACGTTATAAATGAAATTAGTAGACCCACGTGTAGTTAGTACTTAGGCCTAAGTCGTGTTACAAATAAACTTACAACGTGACGATATTATGCGTTTTCCCATGATATATAGAACCTGAGCAAGGCGCTACGTTGCACTATCCTCGAGCCACCCCGCACGGAAAATTGCTCATATAGCGCACTAGATGCACCGAAGTTTAGTCCCTTGAAGTGGTGGCTTTCGTCTCCCGGCAACTGCCGTCGGTATCGATCCGCGTCACTTACGGCTGAGTGATGCTTGAAGGCGTATCAACCACAAACAAACATGTACGGCGCATTAGGCTTGCTTCGTCGACTTGCCGGTCGTTTTATCTAGTCTTGGGACGACGCAGATCTTTCTGGGTCAAGCAAAACAAGCCTGGAGGCGCTCAACATCCTTGTGTACCCAGTGGTATCTTGTACGTCATCCGTGGCTATAACTTCACGGATAGGAGCATCATATAGCATTAGCGGTTGGTGCCTAGCCTGGTAGATGTTGCGCTACCGAGCAAAATACAAAAGGGTGTTTGTCCTTCATCAAATAGATCTGTTATAAAGAATCTCCCCTCCCTTCTTCCCGCCCGCCCGCCCGCCCGCCCGCTTTTATTTCGAGCAATGTTACCGCCCTGTGTTTACCACCGTACCTGTGTAAGCAATGCCAAGCACTTTGCCTGTGTTATTTCAGTTCGATTTGTTTTACTTTACTGCCTTCCGTCGATGTTTGCCATGAGCGCCGCCAGGTGTAACCCATACTGTTGAGTATTTAACAATGCAACGATTTGAAGGCAATGGAGCTACTGTGGAGTCTGGTTTGGGCAGGTTCGTTGAGCAACATGGACGTACGATAACCAATCCGGGGGTGGAATATCATCACGTGATGTATATACAAGGGGAATCTATACAATGCACGTGTTTACTAACACGTTTAACGTAGACGATTTCGTGATAATTTAGTACTGTTGTTGGAGAGACTATAATCTACGTGAGATCCACGTGGCAGGCACAGTGTGTAAACAATCTTGTAAATTACCAGCCAGCAATAGAAGGTAGCGTCGTCTACTTAAAAAAGCATGTTAGTAAACACTCGCTCGTGTCAAACCAGACGTGTACAGCATCGCGATAACGTTCGCGTCACATGATGAAAATCGATCACCGGATGGTTGAACTGAGCCCTGCGGGGCTGAAAGTACCTACTAAAAAGCAGGCCACCGACGCTGTAATTTCTAGATCAATAAATTGCCAAATTGAGTGCTTTGCGGGAGTACTCGGCTTCTGGCCATAATAAATCAAACATTAATATAAACCGTCATTCATATTTGTATTCATTTATATAGTTACAGTATTGCTTGTTTCACCAGTAGTTAGAATATGTTTGCTATGTGACGATTTGAACGAAATTAAATGCGTATTTATAACCTCTATACACCGAACACTTTTGACCCGGCATAGGTGTCGCATCGATAGGGCTCGAATATGTTCCCGGCGTACCGCTGCCATCTATCCGGCATACCGCTGCCATCTACCCGGCATACAGCTGCCATCTACCCGGCATACCGCTGCCATCTACCCGCCATACCGCTGCCATCTACCCGGCATACCGCTGCCATCTACCCGGCAGACCGCTACCATCTACCCGGCATACCGCTGCCATCTACCCGGCATACCGCTGCCATCTACCCGGCATACCGCTGCCATCTACCCGCCATACCGCTACCATCTACCCGCCATACCGCTGCCATCTACCCGGCATACCGCTGCCGTCTACCCGCCATACCGCTGCCATCTACCCGCCATACCGCTGCCATCTACCCGCCATACCGCTGCCATCTACCCGCCATAACGCTGCCATCTACCAGGCATACCGCTGCCATCTACCGGGCATACCGCTGCCATCTACCCGCCATACCTCTGCCATCTACCCGGCATACCGCTGCCATCTACCCGGCATATCGCTGCCATCTATCCGGCATACTGCTGCCGTCTACCCGCCATACCGCTGCCTTCTACCCGGCATATCGCTGCCATCTACCCGGCATATCGCTGCCATCTATCCGGCATACTGCTGCCGTCTACCCGCCATACCGCTGCCTTCTACCCGGCATATCGCTGCCATCTACCCGGCATACCGCTGCCATCTACCCGGCATACTGCTGCCATCTACCAGCCATACCTCTGCCATCTACCCGGCATACCGCTGCCATCTACCCGGCATACCGCTACCATCTACCCGCCATACCGCTGCCGTCTACCCGCCATACCGCTGCCGTCTACCCGCCATACCGCTGCCATCTACCCGCCATACCGCTGCCATCTACCCGGCATACCGCTGCCATCTACCCGGCATACCGCTGCCATCTACCCGCCATACCGCTGCCATCTACCCGCCATACCGCTGCCATCTACCCGCCATACCGCTGCCATCTACCCGGCATACCGCTGCCATCTACCCGGCATACCGCTGCCATCTACCCGGCATACCGCTGCCATCTACCCGGCATACCGCTGCCATCTACCCGGCATACCGCTGCCATCTACCCGCCATACCGCTTGCCTTCTACCCGCCATACCGCTGCCATCTACCCGGCTTTACACGCGACATCCGCGGCACGGGTGCAGGGCCCATGTACGATTACGTCTCGGTATAGTTGTCAAAAGCATCCCTCGTGTGGATGTCTTCACATGGACAGTATTATTATCTGTTTCCGTGTTGTGATCATGTGGATTTGTTTATCAAATGCATTTACCCGTACGTTATACAGTTATTATTATTATTGTTGTTATCATTTTAAAATAGTAATTTTTATTACATTTTAGTTATGTTATTTTTGGTTTAATATGTATCATATGCTTTTATGTTGTGCACACTGAGGAATGATAAGTAATGTAACGAATGTTTTATTTTATTTTATTTTATTTTATTTTATTTTATTTTATTTTATTTTATTTTATTTTATTTTATTTCATTTCATTTCATTTCATTTCATTTCATTTATTCATTTCATTTCATTTCATTTCATTTCATTTCATTTCATTTCATTTTATTTTATTTCATTTTATTTTATTTTATTTTATTTTATTTTATTTTATTTTATTTTATTTTATTTTATTTTATTTTTACTATTTCATATGTAGGCCTACATTTTGAATGCATTTTTATTCAATTTTAATAACAATTTTCTATCCAATTTTAACTACTATTTGTATGTAAAGCGTAGCTCAGTCGAAGTCGGCCAGAGTGAATGGACAGACAAGAGCGCGCTGTCAAAAGAGGAGTGAAGTTGACCCCAGACAACGTTCGAACGGTTGTCAGTCAACTTCACGTGAAAATTGGCACAAAGCCAAAAAGAAAGACATCGACTATGTCCATTGTTCTAGAAATCGTAGCGGACGAACGTGTTGATCTTTGTAATTATCAATTCGTCATATCCCCCGGTCTGTTCGACTTGCACAATGTACTCGCCTCACAGCGCAGGTCTTTTTCAGATTCACAAGAAAAACGTATGTGGTAATTAATTGTTTTTGCTTATTTTGCTATGACATGGGTTAGTAACGATCCAGCATTTGCCCCCTCTGGTGGAGAACGCAGTCAGATGTGTTCCAATGGCGCGAGTAATGCACAACCCTAAATCGCACTCCTGGTTTTCGGACAACCAGCGGCTCAAACATGACCAGCGGTCAAACGGGAGATGGATGCCAGGCGACCCTAAAGGCTGACCGATGGATTTTCGACGCCTATGGGCTCCGGTGTTTGAATTCGCCGATTTATGGGTTTACCGGATTAACGAAACACATACAGTTTCTGATAAGCCTTAAATGTGTTTACTAGTAATGTTTATAAAGTCCAATTATATTCGGATTAACAATATTTAACTGTATTGATCACAGGGTATAGTATTAGGCATTTTCGGTCATGGCTGACCATGGGTAAAGCATCCTAACTGTTCTGACTCTCTGCCCGGCTGGAGCAGCGTCGTCTGTGGCTGAAGAGACCGATGCGGGAGAGGCAGACTCTACCACAAAGGTCACATCTATGTGTGGTCTCTGGTCAGCTGGAGTTGCTGCGCTCCTTTGATTCAGGGTACTTCTCCAACTCGAGTATTGTGTATTGGGGTCGAATTTAAGTACGATTTCAAGTCGTGTTAATGCGCAACAATAATAACATTGTCCAGACGACATTACTCTACATGTATACATAAAATTATACTATCAACAGTAGATATAATATAAACAAATGTAAAGGTAGATTCGTGTGTAGAGCATGTGGTCAGGATTCAATCGATCAGAATCTCGCCTTCTCTTGGAAACATCCAACTACGCTGCGATTAACGCGCGAAGACTATATTCGTACACGAATATCCACAGTTATATACAGCCAGATATTCATTCACACAACAAAATAAACACAGTCACACACACACACACACACACACACACACACACACACACACACACACACACACACACACACACACACACACACACACACACACACACACACACACACACACACACACACACACACACACACACACACACACACACACACACACACACACACACACACACACACACACACACACACACACACACACACACACACACACACACACACACACACACACACACACACACACACACACACACACACACACACACACACACACACACACATACAACACACACAACACACACACACACACACACACACAACACACACACACAACAACACACACACACACACACACACACACACACACACACACACACACACACACACACACACACACACCAAAAGCTCCCGAAACTATGTAAATATAATATATCCATTTCCAATGGTGTGGGCTGAAGCCATTAGTGACGAGGGAATGGTCCATTGTCTGTAATTTGTCGACTGACAGTTGTGAGGCATTTAGCAACATCCGACCTCACTGGGCGTGGACTAAGCCGTTGGTTCCTGGTCACAGATGTCAACACAGCAACGTAAATTTATGACAATGACAATGTCGCTAATTGATCGTCCTTGGTGACCTTGCATTCAAGTCAAAGCACAATTATTAATTATATATGTCGCTCCGTGACCCGATTGCAGATGACCCATCGATGTAGGCCGAATTCAGTTCATTAATTTACTGATACTGATTAAGTGGTTCTACGTGGTTCGGTGTACATAGGTCAACCTTGATTTGTTTTAAGTAGGCCATTGTTTTCTTTGGTTTAAATAACGACTTTTCTCACCTGCCGAATGCGTAGGTCTACACAAAGCTTTTGCTAAGTGTCATCAAGGGTAATGAGCACAAATATTTCTCCGTGGTAAATGTGACAAGGAGTATTCTGCAAAATTTTAATTACGACTCCATTCTGTAAGTGCCCTTCAGGTCACGTGGTAGTTGCCATTTGGTTGGTATCGCATATTTTTTCAATCTGCATTCGACGGAATGCAGCATGTCTTTGCTTAAAGATGGTTACAACTTTATAACTGCGAAAATTACATACAAGAAGTTACATTTTTATATTAATATTGTTTTTCCGCCTATCGACGTCTTTAAGGTATTTCCCATAAAACATTACCAAAACTCACTTTCAACACAACACAGCGAACGGCTAGGTGGGATGATCAATCTAGGCACTAACAGTTGGTGGGGGATATAGTGGATACATCAGGCACTAGCAGTTAGTGGAGAATATAGCGGACACATCGTCACAAACACATTACAAATTTACAACGACGTTGTCACCGAAGGGCCTGAGGTGTGGTTTAGGCCCCGCCCTCTTTCCCATAACGACGACAGGCGGAGACCCCGACAGACGTGGCGACAATGTGACGAGCAAGCGTTTCCCGCTGCGTTTACGTTTCAAGGTAAGTGCCGAATTGTTTGTGTTAATTGTTGACTTTCAAAAAAGCTGAGTTATACCTATCTCACAATTTTCTAAGTGCATTTTCTCAGCCTTGTGGCTGATTTGATTCGTTTGAAAAGGCAGCAACATGGCTTGGAAAATATACCAAGCGAATGTGAGGATACGCTGTAGCCCTTACATTTTTCCGGCGTTATAAACGTTCCGATTGACGTTTCTGCGCATGCGCGATAAATGTAAAATCATCAATATACAGCGAAATGACAAAGCATGTATGATATAAATACTACGGGCTGTTCGTTAGGATGCATATAACATCTCAGCAAATTTATTTGTCGCAAATTAACACGAGACAAACAAGTTTTGAGGCATGTTTTGATAGCAAGCGTAAATCACGTGACTGTAGGGCGCCATAATCCGTGACAATGATTTAAATAACCGTAATATTTTATTGTATTGAACGACATGTTATGCAACTCTTCATAGTAACCATCACACAAGGGTTATCGAACAGCTCGTGGCATTTATACCAAAAATACGTTGTAGTTTCGCTGCACATTGATGCTTTTACATTTATCGCGCATGCGCAGAAACGCCAATCGGAAAGTTTATAACGACCGGAAAAACATAACTCATCGTCTCGTTAACTAGAAATAGTTGATTTTGTAATTACCAATTACCTATTTCCATTTTACGAGAAACGTCGAGTCAGCCGTTCTGTTGTGTATTAAAATGTAAAGATACGTTCACACGTGTCACGGTATTCTGTTAGTTGCAATGTTCAGATCGCCTCAAGTATCCTGTGCCGTGCCGTGTCAGGTACATTATTCCCAACAGTAATTCTAAATCAGTCATCGAAGAATTACAGCGCCATCACTATTCGTCCACACATATCCAGGTCTTCCTGATTATCTGATGTCCGAGGTGAGGCTGGCATTAGTTCAGTTCCTTGATTTCAATTTTCTGTTTCCTCTACCATCTGTCTCTGTTCCTTTATACCGTTGGCTCCCGTTCTCCATTCCAGTTCTACACTTATCAAATCTCGCTTTTATGTATTCATCGCCTCTCGTTTCTTCTGTTATCTGGATATTTGCCTTCCCTGACAGCCGTGCTATTCCCATTTTCCCCACATTCCCAGCCTAATTCAGCCAACACCCTACCAGCTTCTTCTGATGGCTGTCTTTTAGAGCATCCTCCACTCTAAATTCCTCATTTCTTCGCTTATCACTCCCGCAGGTATTCTTACACAGTTTTTTCAAAGACCTGCACATTCTCTTGTTGTATCTCAGTTAGACCCGTCATCTCTAAGCCATACGTATAAGTCGGAATAACACACGAATAGAACACGTTTACTTCAAGTTTACGCGATACGCAACTATCTCACAACACACCTTCAGCTTTCCTCCAAGCGTGTGCCAATGTGCCAATTTCGTTAT
>JAODUO010000980.1:165000-174348 GCA_025642075.2 Ridgeia piscesae
CAATATTATTATCAATGTAATAAATGGTAATGAAAAATCTTAAGCAAAACTTCGTGTAGACGTACCTAACCAAACTACTGAACAAAGAACAACCATCATGGACCGACTTGTGTCTTGTTTAAAGCAGTGCTATGACAACGCGACGCCTGTTATTTTGTTGAACAAGTCCAGCAGCTAGGACTAATATCACTCATTTACTCATTTACTCATTTACTTATCCACTTACTCATTCAATCACTCGCTCACTCCCTCTTTCATGACGGCCGCTAGAGTCAAACATTTGTGGCATCAACTATCCTTCTCCAATCTCTCGGTCTACCATTGCCGACATTATGTATTCCGTCTCTAGGCCTACATCTTCCCTCGAACAGTCTACCCATGTTGCTACTGGTCTACTTCTCTAATATATACACACTAATGTAGATCTAATCACACATGAGGGCCTACTTCACAAACTAGATTCCTGACACAAACGCGTCGGTCCTTCGATCGATTTTGAACACGCGCTAGCCTTAATGCCGTGGCCACGTCGAACGGAGATATCGACGTGAGTAGTGCCAAATGGTCGGTGTCCGATGTCAAATCTAGCACGTACACGCGATGTATGAGCACTGAGCCGGGGTCGACCACGTGTACACCACACGCGGGGATAACTCTGTGTAACTGACACAGCAGGTTGTTTTCGTTGTGTCAAATCGATGCGTATTCTACACTGATCGGCTTCACACTGAGCTACTTGTTATCATACCTCAAAATGCAAGGACCGGGCTAGTACCAAGAGCTGTTTAGAGAGTTGACGATTAACCAGACAGGATAATGTTAACGTCATACATTAACAGATCTCCCAACGAAACTTGTACGAACAATGATTATCATACTTACCACGTGTGTTAACGATAGATAATAACACTGTCTAATTTCTTTTATTTACTTATTAGAAAAAATACTAATTATTATTTTTATTAATTGTGTTGTGTTATGACAAATGCAGATGTGCAAACCCATAGGTTGATTTGGGCAATGGTGTCTTATTCAGGAAACTTATAAACCCACCCTCTTCAGACATTCAACTCTCCAAAACCCAGAATTCGGAACACACGTTTACATCACGAAAGTGGCCAGATACATGCATCTCGCTCCTTGCCGGGATATAAAAATTTGGTTAACAAGATTTTAACAAGATTGCCACCTAGAGATTCAACTCTAGATGGTAGGTGGACAAGGAAGCCCTTTGGCTTATCGAGAGTCTAACCTATCTATCTAAATGTACCCCGCCCTTCTTAGGTATATGTCGATTTTATTTCTAAACATATTAACATTACTACCACCTACACAATCAGCCGATAATCTGTTCATCTTATTCAATATTTTATCTGATCTCCTCTCAGTCTCCTGGTTTATAATGTTCTTAATCTATATTCTTTTAGACGCATTTCATAACTAATATTCCTGCGATTTTGTATCATGTTAGTTGCTCTCCTTTGTACTCTTTCTAGTATATAAATATCCTTCTTGCGATATGGCCTCCATGCTTGTACGCAATATTCTAAATGAGGCCTAACTATTGTTTTGTACAGCGGTATTATTAGTTATTTTTTGTGTGCACTATATTTCGCCTAATTAATCCAAGAATTTGGTTTCCCTTCGCTGCTGCAATTACACACTGCTCTGATACCTTCATGTAAGCACTAATAGTTAACCCTAAGTCATTTTCATGTACGGTAGTATTTAGTACAGTATCACCCATTGCATATTGTGCGTCTTCATTCCCATGTCCTGGGTGGAGGCACTTACACTTCCCACAATTAAACAGCATTTGCCACTTCTCAGACCATTCTATCAATTTATTAAGATCATCTTGTAAATGCTGTCTATCTGCATCACAGTAAATTTGTCTAAACACTTGTGTCGTCCGCAAACTTCAAAACACCTTGCTTGTTATATCATCATCCAAATCATTGATATATATTAAGAATAACATAGCTTCCAATACTGATCCCTGCGGTACTCCACTCAAAACAGATTTCCAGTTTGAAACCTCCCCATCAACTACTACTCTTTGTCTTCTATCAATAAGCCATTTTTCTATCCAGTTAATCGTACGATTTCATATGCCATGGGCCTTTAGTTTAAGTAGTAATCTTTGATGTGGCACTTTGTCACAGGCGTTTTTACAAATATAAGTATATTATACCTACTGGTGATCCCTCATCTCCACACTTTGTGATATCTTCCGTTAACATGACCTCGCTTTTAGAAACCCATGTTGAGATGGGTTAATCAAGTTATTTTTAACAATAAAATCAACCAAGTGATCTTTAATTAGTCTTTCTAATAGTTTACAAACTCACCGATGTTAGACTCACAGGCCTATAGTTCTCTGACTTGTTTCCTGATCCTTTTTAAAATAATGGTATGATGTTTGCTTCTTTCCATTCTAACGGAACTACTCCCTCCTTTAATGAAAAATTGAACACTGTTGGAGGCGGTATGCTAATTTGTTTTACACTTTCCATTAGTAATTTGGGAGGAATCCCATCCACTCCAGGTGACTTATTATCCTTCATATCCCTTAATTTCATAGCTACCATTTTTTGTGTTACAATTAGTTGTCCTAAATAGTCTGACTCTCTCCCTTCCAATTGTTATACGTGTATGGTTATATGTTTCAGATGTGGCCATTCCCAGGCGTGGGAAGACTGCTAGTCTTTGTCATATCGGCCTACATGTACGGTGTTGTAGCCCCCAAAAACCTGAAAGGTAATCATCTGCGGTTGGTCGGGGAGAGGGAGGGGGGAGGGAGCGAGGGGGAGGCGTTCTTAGACCGTTCATGCATGCATGGCGTCCCATAGGAAATAAGTAGGCATACGAATTTGGTAACATTTTACCTTATTAATCTGATCGAAATTAACTCTACGAGAGACTGCGTCCACGTCGTAAAACATAACTTTTGTATTTCATTGGGAGAACTTCGTACCGAAGGCATAGCGCGGCCAAAATCCAAAAAAATCCACAAAAGTGTAGTCGGGGGAGGGTGGGCGATGACTCCAATTGCTGCCTTCGAGTTTCGTCAAAAATGTTTTTATACATCTGTCCAGCCACAAACGTTTAACATCAGTGAAACTGCTGTATATTTTAATTTCCACCAAAAAACACCAATGTCTACAAGGATAGGTTTTGGACCGAAACTTGCGTCAAAATTGGTTATTGCGCTGAATTCCGAGGTGGGCACCAGTTATGTATAGTGTCCTTACTTATCGCTCAAAACGGACCCTAATTATGGCTCGTTCACCTACCAAGGTGGTGCGACACAAACTGTTTCTGGAATATGTTTTTTTTAGAGACATTTGCGCAAATTAACTTGCGTTTCAAGTGCCGCGTTACAAAACGATGCCGATATTCCAGATAAAGGCACCGTTGACCAGTTAATCTAATATATAATAATATTATAGTGTATTTATAATATAATAGTTTATTCCACTCTGGGCAATCATAGAGATTAAAATGGGGACATTAAACAAACAAAGTATATATATTTTAATATAATGATATAATATGTAATCCATATTGTGATGGACACCTGTTTCCAGTTAGTCCTGGCATATCGAAACGCCTGTCACCAGTTAGTCCATGAATATAGGGACACTGGTGACGAATTTGCGGTTGCAGAAAGGTACACCTGTCACCAGTTGGTCCCTGGAGATAGGCAGACCGGTGACCAGTTTGCGGATGCAGCAAGGTACACCTGTCACCAGTAAGAGATAGGCACATGTACTCTGTGCAATGATATTGTTACTGTTTGACATGTTGCAGTGACACTCTACACGTGTACCCCGTGCAGTGATATTGTTATTGTTTGACATATTGCAGTGAACCCCCACACGTGTACCCTGTGCAGTGATATTGTTATTGTTTGATATGTTGCAGTGACCCCCCATACGTGTACCCCGTGCAGTGATATTGTTATTGTTTGACATGTTGCAGTGACCCCCACACGTGTACCCCGTGCATTGATATTGTTATTGTTTGACATGTTGCAGTGACCCCCACACGTGTACACCGTGCATTGATATTGTTGTTGTTTGGCATTTTGCAGTGACCCCCATACGTGTACCTCGTGAAGTGATATTGTTATTGTGTGACATGTTGCAGTGACCCCCTACACGTGTACCCCGTGCAGTGATATTGTTATTGTTTGTCATTTTGCAGTGACCCCCACACGTGTACCCCGTGCAGTGATATTGTTATTGTTTGTCATTTTGCAGTGACCCCCTACACGTGTACCCCGTGCAGTGATATTGTTATTGTTTGTCATTTTGCAGTGACCCCCACACGTGTACCCCGTGCAGTGATATTGCTATTGTTTGACATTTTGCAGTGACCCCCGACACGTGTACCCCGTGCATTGATATTGTTATTGTTTGACATGTTGCATTGACCCCCACACGTGTACCCCGTGCAGTGATATTGTTAGTCATTTTGTAGTGACCCCCACAAGTGTACCCCGTGCATTGATTTTGTTGCTGTTTGTCATTTTGCAGTGACCCCCGACACGTGTACCCCGTGCAGTGATATTGTTATTGTGTGACATGTTGCAGTGACCCCCTACACGTGTACCCCGTGTAGTGATATTGTTATTGTTTGTCATTTTGCAGTGACCCCCTACACGTGTACCCCGTGCAGTGATATTGTTATTGTTTGTTATTTTGCAGTGACCCCCACACGTGTACCCCGTGCAGTGATATTGCTAATGTTTGACATTTTGCAGTGCCTACCACACGTGTACCCCGTGCAGTGATATTGTTATTGTTTGACATGTTGCATTGACCCCCACACGTGTACCCCGTGCAGTGATATTGTTAGTCATTTTGTAGTGACCCCCACAAGTGTACCCCGTGCATTGATTTTGTTGCTGTTTGTCATTTTGCAGTGACCCCCGACACGTGTACCCCGTGCAGTGATATCGTTATTGTGTGACATGTTGCAGTGACCCCCTACACGTGTACCCCGTGTATTGATATCGTTGTTGTTTGGCATTTTGCAGTGACCTCTCAGACGTGTACCCCGTGCAGTGATATTGTTATTGTTTGACATGTTGCATTGACCCCCACAAGTGTACCCCGTGCAGTGATATTGCTATTGTTTGTCATTTTGCAGTGACCCCCACACGTGTACCCCGTGCAGTGATATTGCTATTGTTTGACATTTTGCAGTGACTACCACACGTGTACCCCGTGCAGTGATATTGTTATTGTTTGACATGTTGCAGTGACCCCCGACACGTGTACCCCGTGCATTGATATTGTTATTGTTTGACATGTTGCAGTGACCCCCGACACGTGTACCCCGTGCATTGATATTGTTATTGTTTGACATGTTGCATTGACCCCCACACGTGTACCCCGTGCAGTGATATTGTTAGTCATTTTGTAGTGACCCCCACAAGTGTACCCCGTGCATTGATTTTGTTGCTGTTTGTCATTTTGCAGTGACCCCCGACACGTGTACCCCGTGCAGTGATATTGTTATTGTGTGACATGTTGCAGTGACCCCCTACACGTGTACCCCGTGTAGTGATATTGTTATTGTTTGTCATTTTGCAGTGACCCCCTACACGTGTACCCCGTGCATTGATATTGTTGTTGTTTGACATTTTGCAGTGACCCCCTACACGTGTACCCCGTGCAGTGATATTGTTATTGTTTGTCATTTTGCAGTGACTCCGACACGTGTACCCCATGCAGTGATATTGTTATTGTTTGTCATTTTGTAGTGACCCCCACACGTGTATACGTGCAGTGATATTGTTATTGTTTGTCATGTTGCATTGACCCCCACACGTGTACCCCGTGCAGTGATATTGTTATTGTTTGTCATTTTGTAGTGACCCCCACACATGTATACGTGCAGTGATATTGTTATTGTTTGACATGTTGCAGTGACCTCCACACGTGTACCCCGTGCAGTGATATTGTTATTGTTTGACATGTTGCAGTGACCCCCACACGTGTACCCCGTGCATTGATATTGTTATTGTTTGACATGTTGCAGTGACCCCCACACGTGTACCCCGTGCATTGATATTGTTGTTGTTTGTCATTTTGCAGTGACCCCCACACGTGTACCCCGTGCAGTGATATTGTTATTGTTTGACATGTTGCAGTGACCCCCACACGTGTACCCCGTGCATTGATATTGTTATTGTTTGACATGTTGCAGTGACCCCCACACGTGTACCCCGTGCATTGATATTGTTGTTGTTTGTCATTTTGCAGTGACCCCCACACGTGTACCCCGTGCAGTGATATTGTTATTGTCTGTCATTTTGCAGTGACCCCCACACGTGTACCCTGTGCAATTATATTGTTATTGTTTGTCATTTTGCAGTGACCTCCAACACGTGTACTCCGGTCATGAGCGACACCGTGCTTTTAGTGGAGTTTACCAAAAACAGCCATAACATTGCACTTGTCGGAGAAGGTTGGGACGCGAAAATGAACGGAAAACCTACAAGCCAACGTCTCGGTGTAGACTACTACGGGTTAACATTCTCTGGTAACTCTTATCTATCATTGGAACCACCAAGAACATTGGAGATGCAGCATTTCACAATTGAGGTTGTCGCTGAATCCGATCCTAATTCGCGTCAACCATACCTGTCAATGGGGGATTCGTTTTGGCTGCCTATTGTAGCAGAAGACGGAACGATTGGTTTCGTTCTGTGTATGACACGTGCGTCGAATGAAAGATGTGAGGAAAAATGGGAGGTCCTCGGTTTGCACGTACCAGAAGGTGTTAATGTTTTCCTCGGAGTACACCACTACGCCCTCACATACGACTCTACCCACCATGCTGTGAAATTGTTCGTCGATGGGGCCTTGGTAGTTACCCGAAAGACACCAACAGACAAACAGTACCTCGCATACCCTCAAGACGGTCAGCCCATCCGAGTTGGGGGAGAAAATGACGACAACGAACACATAACTATATATTATGTGAGATTATCGAACAGAGCAACGTCTGCAGAAGATATTATCACAAGCCGAATATGTAAGATGCTACTGTAACATTCCTCTGTGCTTGATAATCAAACAATTGATATATTGGGCCTAGATTTGATATTTCGTCAACACAGACTGTGCGTCGCAGACTGTGCGTCGTGACAGATCATTTGTTCAACGTTAATGTATATTTACATTGGGAAAAATCAGTAATCAAACTATTGAAATGGCTTTCTTGCAAACGATAAAGAGCAACAACATAATGCATGGTGCTATTGGCATGCATATCATGAAAACGAATTTCCGTTTTAAAGATCAGAGTAAATTCTTTCGACACGTGTAACAACATTTGTATTTTCCCTAAAGCTAACTGTACAACACACGTACACCATTCATAATTATGTCTGCAGTCGGACACCACCATCACGAAGTCACAATTTCTAATTGATTTTAACCGCTAAATTACAATATATAAAACAAAACAAAATAAAACAACTGCTTGGCGTTAAATATCACAAATCACATGGGGCAATATTAATTTCAAAAACAGCCTTGACTTTCATAACTTGTGTTTTGACGCACCTTCTTCAGACATTTGGTTCTTTAAACAATTCTGTCATCATTCTGTATTTCCAGGCGGTTTTTGCGGACCACTGCCTGTGGTAAGAGGAGCATTCAACGACGACCGATGTGGACGTCATCTGATGATGCCAGTCTACACAAGCTGCAACTTGGAATGGTGTAATGAGGGACTCGAGAAACTCGGTGCGACACAGGTGTGTCAGGTGAACGGCACCTGGACCAAGGAAGACTCGTTGCCAGCCTGCGTCAGTAAGTACCCGACACCCGTAGTGAGCAACTGCCCCGGGAGAAGAATACGTCCTTGTAGTACTAGAAGACGCTCTCTTGATAGAACCGTGTGTCTTAATATAAGTGTCTGTCCTTATAGAAAAGTATATGCTGCTAGAAGAATGTCCCGATAGAAGAATGTGTCGTATTGGTTGAATGTGTACTAACGCATCACAGATATCTGCTCTGAAATAGGATTTCGTTGTAATTGAATATCTTGCCACTGATAGGAATGCTCGATGATAAATTATGACTTTCCAAAAATAATAATAATTCTCATTAAAGATCAAATTAAATGAGTTACACGTAAATTCGCACGTGATTCCGGGGTCTGAACTCCGAGGCGCACTGACGGTTACAGGTAGGGCGTAGCACACCGGTGGACAGGGACGGGAATGACGCCGCTGTCACGTCGTGGCGACCCTCACGCGCTGTTACGAGGCACTGACGACGGTCACCCTCAAAACCTACTGCTGCTCTCATGTGCAATATGCGCCCATTGGTCCTGTCTCCAGTTGTCTAGGCTGAACACATGCCCACTCCAAATACGGCTTGATGCTGTCCTTAGATCTTTTCTCTCTCGCGTGGCTGTTCCCCGAAGAACGCGGCGCTGTCGTAGTCATCGACAAACAACGCTTCAGTGACATTGTAGTGTCTTTGACGTTGCCATAAGGCGATGGATGTAAACTAATGAAGCTGCTACATAGGTCTAGACCCAAGTCTCTCGCTGCACGTAACAATATATTGATGAAGAATAGGTCGAACAACACCGTAGCGACAACACCACTGCCTTACACGATTGGGGATGCTGCTGAATGTCGACTGATAACAGCAAGATGACGCTGTGATTCACAGAGATAGTTGGCGTGATTCGCCGATTCACGACGGATACACAGCTCCGAATGTTGAGAGCCAGGTTTTGCACCCGGGCTGTCGGCGTGCCTGGCGGGTGTGCTTAACCACTACACTATCCGCGCCTCTCTATTACCCTATTCGTGCCTCTCTATTCGTGCTTCTCTATTACACTATTAGTGCCTTTCTATTACACTATTCGTGTCTGTCTATTACACTATTCGTGCCTCTGTGTTACACTATTCGTGCCTCTCTATTACACTATTCGTGCCTCTCTATTACCCTATTCGTGTCTCTCTATTCCCGCTTCTCTTACACTATTCGTGCCTTTCTATTACAATATTCGTGTCTGTCTATTACACTATTCATGCCTCTGTGTTACACTAATCGTGCCTCTCTATTACACTATTCGTGCCTCTGTGTTACACTATTTATGCCTCTCGATTACACTATTCGTGCCTCTCTATTACCATATTCGTGCCTCTCTATTACACTATTCATGCCTCTCTATTACACTATTCGTGTCTCTCTATTCCTGCTTCTCTTACACTATTCGTGCCTTTCTATTACAATATTCGTGTCTGTCTATTACACTATTCATGCCTCTGTGTTACACTAATCGTGCCTCTCTATTACACTATTCGTG
>JAODUO010000981.1:0-10000 GCA_025642075.2 Ridgeia piscesae
GGCTTCGGTATTGTTTACCCCTTTAGCCACACCCATGATATTATACCATGAGACGAAAATAGAATTAAATAAACCATTTAGAACTACACTGGAGATAGCATAACATTTACCAAACTAGGTACAGTCATCGTTTAGGAAAATTATCACTATTATTGAATTAAACAGTTATATTCACCGCAAGAATCCTGTCGATGTTTGGCATCTCCATCGCAGTGGCTAGTAGACCGGAAGTGGGGAGTACATCTTGTGCGCTCGTGACCTTTGCAGCCAACTCCGCCGCTCGCGAAACGCCGCGAGCGGCGGAGACAGCAGTCCAGTGCATATAAGTCCGTGGAGATACAATGTATTCTTAATATATTATATTAGCACATGCCTTCATAAATGTGTTTAAACATGCGTTATCTTTTAGGCTGCATTCATCTTAATTGTTACCGTTATGTAGGGTTTAACTCTTATTAAGAACAGTGCTGCATTTCTATCAATTCGGTCAGGGTTACAAAGTCGTATTTAACTTAAATATGATCCCATTAGAAGGCAGCGTAAAATCGCCCAACGCACATGCAAGCTTTCGTGAATTCATTCAGTAACGTTTGTTCGGGACAATTGGATACAATTTAATTGGTTGATTATTTGTTACATTCTGTAAAGATCATTCCAAGACATCCATGTCCGATATCACAAAATTACTTTCATCTGGCTTTGTAAACAGCATGATATTAGCATGTCACTATTTTACCAATACCGGACTGTCGGCCTAAGGGCCACTCTCTAAAATAGTCTGACAGTTGACGTTGGAAATGCAATTTTCTTCATAGTCTTCGATTTCCGTTAAACTTGGTAGCTATAACACGTATACTCTGATGGATGAATTGTCAAAATATTTTCATTTAAATCCGAGAATTCACCAAATCGCAGCTACTTAATTACATAATTTTATTATCGCGTGTTACGCCCGGTACCAAGGTTTCATGCGCGTTTAAGCGTCATAAATAAATATTTAAAAAAACTATATTTGAAACGTGATGCTTTTGTTCGATATGTATGTTGTTCTTCTTCATGTAAATCATGAATAATTTTTTGGTAAACGTATAAACCCTGAACATGTGGTTGTGTTCATGGAATGTGATTCCTTAAGGCTTGGAGTTGTACTTGTCATGATATGTAAAAACTTGTAAATGGCCAACAACATTTTTTGCGCACATTGCTTTTCACCTATGACGCACATATCATATATTATAGTGGTAATGATATGATTTTTCCGCTTTTGTCTGGGTCACATTAAAGTTTGGTATCGGGCGTAACAATAATCGTCATAGTTTGGTATCGGGCATAACAATCGTACGATAAATGTATAATGTTCGCAAACCCCGCCTGTTACTATTTCCGAACTGGGGTCATCTGACCATAACATGATTTTGCTTAAACCCAAAGCGAAAAATTCCGTTGATATTGGATACGTGACACGGTTAACCGTAAGGTGTATGGGCCGCAAATTATTCGCAAATTAACGAATGGAAGGCAGTACATGCATAGGCAACACACAAACCATGATTCAGATGGAACATGCAACTTCCCTAAATACGTCGCACAAGCACTCATACCAATTCGACCAACCAGTTTACATGTATTTTACAATCCTCGACACATGATTGCTCAAAACGCTTTAAACTTTACTCCCTAGCCAGAAGACCTGTTCAATCGAATACCATCTCTATTTCCCTGGTAAGCATCCAGCCACGCTGCAATTAATGCGCGAAGACTATTTGTACACAAAGACATTTATATCGTGCCCTAACATTCGTTATATAAAATCTGCTTTAATGTCTAGTTATTTGAGTGTTTACTATTATATTACTATCTATTTTTACCATTATTTATTTAGTAACATAGGTATTATAGTTCGTCACAATTTTACATGTTATTTATTTGGTTTCCAATTTTTTATCTTAGTCTCATTTAATGTATTTACATTTTTTTTATACAAGATGTCATTTTAAACAAGATGTCACTATATTTTGTTTTATTTGTGTATACAAAATTTATATTGTCTTACAGAAGACTGTGTAAACACTACTGAACATAATCACACTCAGCGTTTAAATTAAGTTTATTGTTATTATTAAAATATCAATCTCTGTCAGTAGCCATATGCCCATGTGATTTCATACACACAACTGAGTTAACTGGAGCAATGTATGCTAAACAACTGTACACATTGTGTGGGTATGTTGCCAATTATCACTATACATAATTACATAAATATAATTACATCCTCTCGTTGTACACACCAGCCCATCAAACAAATTGCTGATATCGCCAATGCTGTCCTCGACATATTCTATACTGACATCAAAAAGAGACATTGTTGTTTTACTTAACGTGAAGATATGGCAGAACTCTGGGGCTGACCGTATGATGCTGCCAGCGAGAAACATGTTATCTGCCTCTCTTCTACAACCCATGTGTTAATCTTACATATCATTAGTGGGGGTAGTGGGGGTTGAAAATTACCCCCTGATTGTTTGGCTGTCAAGATGAATGCCCTCTATGAGGAAAGCATTAATATTCCCACATATTATATATGCATACACAAGCTTGAGTATAATTTGATGCATTTCCGAGATACCACAAAAGCAGATGAACTGATTAAATGGAATCAATGCGTGCGCACACAATATGTAGTGTTTGCAAAAGGAACACCAGCAGTGTATGAACCTGCCACACACACCACTGAACCAACATTACCCTAAGTGAACAAAATGGTATAGACAAACATTTGACAGTGCTTTTGCGTCACATCACGGTATTCTATCTGCAATCAGTCACAAATGTATTTTATGATGTTAGGAAATGTAAATTTACATAATATGACAAGATTACATAATTATTAGTATACGATCTGAAAAATCATGCACAAACTCATTTTTCTGGACAAGCCTGCTAAATGTGGTTTTGAACTCTTCTTTTGTGGAATCTTATCCTACGTCACTATGGCTGCACAAGTCCCCATTTGAACGACTGTTTTTGCCAGGATGGAGAATAGTATACCAGAAAATACATACCCAAAATTTGCTATATAAATACAATATATCAAGAAACGTCAAATGTTATCTATGTAAACGACAAGCAGAATCCATTTCATACCTATTTTATGAATGACGCACCCTCAGCGGGTTATGTATGGTCTTGTGGAAACGACCCGTTTTCAATTAACTGGATGTCATGTTAACATTATCCTTAATGCAATAAGGTTTCACACGTTTCGACCTAATAAGACATTGCTTACAATGACATGTTGATTATTTTCTTTAATTTATTAAAATATTGCATCTGGACCAATCTATACAAACACGAATTATAAAAAGTGACAACGCTGAGCATTGTTTATACGTACCCTTACCATGCGTATCAAGGCTGGTTTTAACCATTTAAACAAAGATACATTTAACAACTAATGGTGTCGGAACAGTGCCGTTGTGCGAGTTGAAGGAAAGTTCTGCTCCGCCTTCACCCACCTTAAATGTCACAGTGCTGGTTCACGTCCGGGTAAACTAGTCGCAGTGACAAGCCATCAATTGATCCCTTCTCGACGACTTTCAACGTAATTAATGTTGTCAGCAACATCACCTCTTCCAAATTAAACAATAACTTAGAAATGTATCAGTTCGGACAATGTGCAATGCGCTTCTTTGGAGTTTGCATTGCGCGGACAACATAATCGGCACATCCCATGATCGCTCGAGGGACAGCCAGCCGCACGTGCGCGGACAGCCAGTCTCTGCCACGCTCCACGACAGTCGCCCGGTACAACATACTTTATGCAACATGTACGGGCGCGCCAGCGATCAACGTCGCTTCGATCTTCAACTTGTCCCATGTTTTGGCCGCATATTTTCACACCTCGAAGTGCTGCCCCAGGGAATATGTGTTTACAAACACGTCGAACGCTGTATACAGTGCTAGTTATATTGTGATTTTTTTCTTTCTTTCCTTTTACACAATTAGCCTCATTTCTTATATAGCGCGGTATCCATTTTTCAGGTTTAGCGTGAGCGCTTTACACTTTACTATCAGCCAGACATGTTCAATGGAACACCATCTCGGCTTCTCTGAGAAGCATTCCGCGATGCTGTAGCTAATGTCCAGGCACGCTGTAACTAATTGCTCAAGGGTTGATGCGCACGCTCGCTCGCACGCACGCACCCACGCACGCACGCACGCATGCACGCACACACACACACACACAGCAGAACAGTATTTGACGCCGGTTATCTTAGTCGACACCCACCTTGCCACCCATTTCTCATCGTCTATGTATATATGCGTGCGTGCGTGCGTGCGTGCGTGCGCGTGCGTGCGTGCGTGTGTGTGTGTGTGGCATCACTGGCATCAGACAATGACGTTTCTAGATTGATGAATTGTAGCTGCGAAGAAAACGTTTGCCTCTTAACGTGGTGAACGAATTCGTAGAACCCACCGGGTGACTTTGTTGTAGCATATTGAACTACTGGGCCTTATGCATACGATTTGCATGAAAGTTGGTCCCACCTTTTAGAAACCCTCCACAAACACCATTCAGTTGTTTAACTTTAAAATGTTATCAGATTTGAGTTGACATCAAGACAACTGAGCCATGTCAGGAAGAATTGTGTGTCCACTGGCTATATTGGTCATCGCGTCCGTCCTGAGTCCAGATCCGGTGAAATCACAATGTACCACACGGGGTTGTACCGATGGCGAAAGCGAGGCTGACTTGAGGACGATGGTCTTACATCATAAGGTGTACATCGAACAGTTAAAGCAGCAGGTGTCGAACCACGAGTTGAGAATCCGGTCTATGGAAGAAGAATCTATGGCAAAATGTGCGTATAATTTTGCACTTTAGGACACAATATTCTAACTGGTACGTCAATGTTTTCAGCTACATCTACGAATTAATATCGACGTGAATGTTATCCAAAAGAGCAACGCAAAATCACTGTTTATATACGATATGAATACATGTGCCATGATCTGTATCATCAAGTATCACCAACTTTTTCAATGTAAATTTCGTTCTGTTTTTACTTTTTATGTTCCTTTCACAAATACTTTAAGAATAGCTCTGTTTCATTATTTGATTCACCTCACTTCTGTCTTTCACTGAACTCTCTCTCTCTCCCTCTCTCTCCTCTCTCTCCTCCTCTCTCTCTCTCTCTCCTCTCCTCTCTCTCTCTCTTCCCCTCTCTCTCTCCCTCCTTCCTCCCTCTCATCACCTACCCCTCTCCCTTTCTTTGTCAGGCAGTCCAAAATAAACAGGTATTCTTTCTTCTCTTCTTCTTCTCTTTCCTTCTTTCTTTTTTCAGATTATCTTTGTTTCCTCCTTTTCTTTTTCTTTCTTTCCTCTCTTTCTCCACTTCCTCCTCTCCCTCTCTTTCCTCTTCTTCTCTCATTTTCTGTCTCTTTCTCTCTCTCTTTCTTTTTTTCTTTCCATTCTTCTTTCCTCCTTTTCTTTTTCTTCCTTAGCCTTCCTCTCTTCTTCTTCTTCTCTCTCTCCCTTCTTTCTTCTTCTTCCTTCTTCTTCTTCCTTCTGTCTTTCATTTCTCTCTCTCTCCCTCTTCTCTCTTCTTCTTTCCTTCTTCTATTCTTCCTGTACTTCTGCCACCTCTTCTTCCCTCTTCTCTCTCTCTAATTTTTTCTCTCTCCCTATCCTTCTCTCATTTTCTTTTCTCACTCTCTCTCTTTCTCCTCACCTTCACTCTCTCTCTCCTCTCTCTCTCTCTCTCTCTCTCTCCTCTCTCCTCTCTTTCTCCTTCTTCTTCTCTCTCTCTCTCTAATTTCCTCTCTCTCTTTCTCTCACCTATCTCTCACTCTCTCTCCTTTCTCTCTCCTTCATCACCTTTCTCTGCACTTCCCTCTCCTGCTCTTCTCTCTCACTCTCTCTCACCCCTCTCACTCTCTTCTTCTCACTCTCTCTCTCACTCTCTCTCTCTCTCTCTTCTTTCTTTATTCTCTCCTCACCTCTCTCTCTCTCCCTCTCTCCTTTCTCTCTCTCTCCCTCCCTCTCTCTCTCTCACTCCCTCCTTTCTTTCTTTCTCTCTCATTCTCTCTCTCTTCTTCTCTCTCTCTCTCTCCTCTTCTTTCTTTCTCTCTTCCCTCCCTCTCTCTCTCCTTCTCTCCCTCTCTCTTTCTTCTTTCTTTCTTCTTCCTCTCTCTCCTTCTCTCTCTCTTTCTTCTTCTTCTCTCATTCTCTTCTCTCCCTCTATCTTCTTCCCTCTCTTTCTCATATCTCTCTTCATTCTCTCTCTCTCTCTCCTTTCTCTCTCCTCTCTCTCTCTCCTCTTCTCTCACTCTCTCTCTTCTTCTTCTTCTTTCTCTCTCACTCACCTCCTCACTTTTTTAATGTTGTTGCTCTCCCTCCTCCTTCTCTCTCTCCTCTCTCTCTCTCTTTCTCTCACCTGTCCTCCCTCCCTCCTCCCTCTCTCTCTCCTCTCTCTTCTTCACTTCCTCACCTCTCTCTCACTCTCTCTCTCACACCTCTCTCTCTCACTCTCTCTCTCTCTCTCTCTTCATCCTTTTTTCTCTCTCCCTCTTCTCTCTCTCACTCTCCCACTTCTAACTCACTCTCTCTCCTTTCTCTCTCTCCCTCTCTCTCCTCCTCCTCTCTCTCTCACTCCCTTTCTCTCACTTCCTCAATTTCTCCCTCTCTCTCTCTCCCTCCCTCCCCCTCCCCTCCTTCTCACTCTCTCCTCCTTACTCTCCTCTCAAATTTCCTTTCTTCTCACCCTCTTCTCTTCTCTCTTCCTCTCTCTTCTCTCTCTCTCCTCTCCTCCCCTCCCTTCTTCTCTCTCTCTCTCTCTCTCCCCTTTCTCTCCTCCTCCCTCCTCTCTTCTCTTCTTCTCCTCTCCGTCTCTTTCCCTCTCCTTTTCTTCCCATCTCTCTCCTCGCCTCTGTCTCTCTCTTCTTCTTCTTCCGTCTCTCTGTCTCTCTTCTCTCTCTCGCGTCTCTCATCTCTCTCTCTCCTCACATATATATATACATACAGGTATATATATACATATATTACAGTAATTGCCGAGTACATTTACACTTTAACTAATCTCATCCTTAGATCAGTTCACAAAACAATCTGAAACCAGAATTGTAAACAAAACACGACGAGAGTGTATAGCTCTCAGCGTTTCATATTTTGATCGTTAACGGTCAGCGTTGAAAACCAAAACACGGATGATAGTCATGAAGATGACACACACGGTTTCATCATTCAATGTTGTCTCAGGCGGACGGTGCGATATGAACTGATGAGTCTGTGTTGAGAACGACGTCAACGTAATCGATCACCTGCACGGCAGACGGGGGCTGACTCCAGCAAGGGCACCGCGCGCAGGCAACCTGACGGTTCACGCGCCGATCGAAGACAAGGGTTACGTCAGCGTCTATCTATGTTAACGTCCATTGATCGAGCAAGATCTTCGCATGCACAGACGATAATTGTAGAGCCGGATGGGGTAACTTCAATCCGAATACGTACTGGTGGATCTTCATGGTGTGTTCGTCAGGTCGTAGTCACATGACACGATACTACGTGGGCGGACATTTTTATAGCCGCAATACCGCCAAATATGCTGCTAGGTGGTATGTCAAGTACCTGCAGAAGACGCAGCCAGTTCTAACGCAAGACCCCACAGGGCAGGTAGTAACAGGAAGTATCGCCGCCCTGAAGCAAGCCGTGCGTGACGGCAAGGCAATGTACGCACTGATCGGCAACGTCAGTCAAGCGGATCTTCTCCCTCTGACAAATGTCGCTATTGCAAACGGTCACGTGGCCGCACAGTCAGTCAACCGTGTCAGTCTGAAGTCATGCGCGGATGGACTCTGTCAGTTCGACGACAACGCCACCTTGCAGTCGTACGTGTTGTCGACAGCAGAGGGCGTTGTCGTCGAGACACGTCGCCTTCTCGACATAGCGACCATTGAACCCCAAGTTCGTAGACAGGCAGCGATAAGATGGCTGGTGGACGACTTCTGGACTCTGGCGCTTGTGCACGATGGAGCCGGACAAGTGGTGAGAGGCAGTCTAGACTGTCTCCGAGACGCCGTTCGGAAAGGCCACAGAGTCCGCGTACGGCTGCCCGGGCTACACAACACAGCCGAGGCGGACGGCGTGAAGATGAAGAACGGAGTCGTCAGTGCATACTTCGTGTCACTCGTCAGTGACGTCAACGACGTCATCCCTAACCCTGCATCCGATCATCCCACGCATGCGCTCTGGATGACCGTCTCAACATCCGGCACTGTGCGCATACGTTGGCAGAAGTTGGGTAGCGACGAATCGGGACGCAGTATGCGACGAGTGTTCGATGAAGTCATGTGGTTCATCGACACTCGACCCTGGGATCTGGTGTTGTCGGTAGACGCCAGGGGCACAGTGATTCATGGTCGCAAGGTGGCGCTGACTGAAGCAATCAAGGGCGGAGCTAGTGTTCGTATTTCCTCCGACGGGGGGTTGGTAAGCGCAGAAAACATGGATCTAAACGGAAATGACGTAGACGCTCAGAATAATCACCACATAAGTCTACAAACAGCAACGGACAATGCGAACGATTTTGAATTCCAGAGCAGTCCATACTGGTACTTCACTATCGCCACGACGACTGGGAGACGCGCGGCTTCCCGTTGGACATATGGCAGACACGAGTCACGTGGTCAAACTGTTGACAATGTCCCTATGGATTGGTTCGTTTCGTACTAACCATCCTGTCTTGCCACTGAGAAAAGTCTGGTTGCCGGACATGTTACTTAGCGCTTGCGTCATCACGGCGTATGTATTCCTTTAAGAAAGAACATTTGTGTTGTTATATAGTAGTTATTTCACCATTTCGTTCCTGACAGACCAATGAACGGTATTATGAATGTATGAGCTTCAGAGGCAAATCCAGGTAGGATAGTGTACGGGCCAGAAACCTCCAAAGACACCTCTTCAGAACCACCGGAGTTTCAGCACCACTTTGTTGTCGGGCTGATGAAACAGATTACGACAGTGGAAGAGGAGATACGAGTACCGTTGAGTTGTATGTGCTCCCGCGCCGAAGTACCTTCAGATTTTCCGATGCACGGCACGGCACCGATGACGTCGAAAACGAGGTGCTGTTGAAAACAGTTTAGTCTTAACATCAGGTGGTTCGAAGACACATTCAAAATGTCTAAAGGGCACATACATATAAGTGCAATTAAACGAACTCCCCTTCTAGAAACGTCAATGATTTTGTATGTGGTAAAACGGTCACAAGACCTATCCATAACGACGGGATACCTTTTCATACAATAACTCGACGTTTACCTTTCGAAAGGAGCACATGTCTAAGCCACTCCATATAATCACGGTTCAGTGTCTGATAGGTAACATATAGACGTAGAACGGTGCATATTGTACGCTTATTTTCTGCATTTAATTGTTAATTAGAAGGCAATTCAATCCATATCTGTAAACTTGTATACAAAACATCGTTTTACCAACATATTTCATAATTTACACTTGACGCAGCTGTGTGTGCGTGTGCGTGTGCGTGTGCGCAAGTACACACATCTCTGATATATTTTTTATTATCTCTGTTTCATTCGTTAAATTCGACGTTTTTAAAGTAATGTTTGTAAAGAGGCATAATGTGTAAAAATCAAATCAGTTGTTCACACGCTGCAAACACCCAACCGTGGTTATATTTAAACATTTAGTTTACAACAGCGACCTTTAACTTATTGTCTCGTGCGTGTGACAACAAGATGTGGCGCCTCAATGCGGGGTTCGTGTATTTGCTAAGTATAGTGGCGCTATCTGGCGACGTTTATGTGGTTAATAGTTCATGAAAACAATCGTGGATAGCATTTCTTATTAAAATATTGTCTAGAAACACGATTGTTTTGTTGTTTTCTTATAACATTACTAGCCGAGATAACCAGGGGAAAGGCAGTAACATATATTTTCAAATCACTAAACCGAAAGCTTTAGTAGTCAGGACCCACC
>JAODUO010000981.1:20000-27500 GCA_025642075.2 Ridgeia piscesae
AAGTGGACTGTCTGAAAACAGAGTTAGCTAGGCTAACGGATATTGTGAAGGGGATGCAGAGTGGGGGGAGGGTGATTGCAAGGACAACAAATGGAGAAAGAACAACAGGAAACATGACATGCAGGAAGGTGACAGGGAGAAAGTGACAGTAGAGAAGGAGGGAGGGACAAGGGGACAGGAGATAAGAAGTAGATGCGACAGGAGGTAAGACGAATGGAAGAAAGGAAGTGAAAAGGTGATGTGACCAAACGGAAGTCAATAACAAGGACGATGACGGAAGAAAAGAGACCGGAAAGAAAGGAACAACAGAGAAAGCGGCAGGGGGAAAAGTCAGCAACCAGGGTGATGAAAAACGGAGGAGCTACTCTGAAGCAGTGATCGAGGGGGCACTGAGAACAGAAAGGGTATTTATGGGAGACTCCATTTTGCGAAAGACAGACGGGACATTAAGCAAAGGAGAAGACGTTGTTGTTTGTCTTCCGGGGGCTAGGAGGGAGCATGTGACTGAACGGGTAGAGAACGTATTGGGGCATGGCCAAGGGGGGTCTATATTAGTACATGTAGGGACGAACAATGCAGACAGGGATGGAACAACCAGGATAGTAAAGAGATAAAAAGGGAGAGCTGAAGAAGACGAGATTGAACAGATCATACTCTCAGGAATCTTGCCAGTGATGAGGGGAAGGGGAACAACATTTAGAAATTGCAAGAGGATGGCAATTAACGGACTATTAGAGCAGATGTGTGAAGAAGAAGGAGTTGGATTTGTAGATTTGTGGGGATATTTTGTTGGTAAAGAAGACATGTTTATGAGAGATGGCCTCCATCTAAGCGGAAAGGGCGCAGCAGTGTTCTCCGAGAACCTTCTTCGATCGATGAATAAGGGGAACAGGTTGCAACTTTTTAAACTAGTTTCGCAGGGGGGATACACAGAAGCAATACTAGAGGCATAGATAAAGATAGCAAAAAGACATCAGCAAAGAACAGCCTGGAAAGCCCTACGGAATTTGGTTATAAATGTGTTTGTTTAAATGCAAGGAGCATAGTAAACAAAAGAAATGAACTAAACATTATGGTAGAAGATATTGACCCTCACATAATAGGTATAACTGAATCTTGGGCCACACCCGATATATCAGATGCCGAATTAGGAATGACAGGGTATGTAATGTTTAGGAAAGATAGATTAGGAAGAAGGGGAGGCGGAGTTATTTTATATATTAAAGAATCCATCCAAGTTTATGAAAAAAAATTTTGAAAAAGAAGCAGAATGTGAAGAAGCTGTCTGGTGTAACGTAGTTACAGGAAAGTCAACATTAACTGTTGGGTTAGTGTATCGGAGTCCAAACATAAGCATGGAAGAGAATGAAAAAATACATAACGCTATCAAAAAGTGAGTAAACGGGACTGTATTATTATGGGGGATTTTAACCATGGGCATATACAGTGGACATTTTACAGAGTACCGGGAGAGAGGATCAAGAGTTTTTAAATTTAGTACAAGATAGTTTCCTTTCTCAACATGTGTTAGAAGCAACCAGGGGCGAGAACGTGTTGACATAGTATTGAGCTCACAGAAGGAATTTGTTGATAATGTCAAGATATGTGAGCCACTGGGGTGTAGTGATCACAACCAGATACATTTTATCATCAAAGTAAAGGGAGAACGGAATAGAAAAATAAGGTACAGGAGAAATGTTCACAAAGGAAGATATAAGGACATATTTAGCAAAGATGGACTGGAATAACACACTGAAGAATAAGACAGCAACAGAATGCTGGAATATTTTAAAGAGTGAAATTGACTGCGTCGTTGACAAATTTGTCCCCTTGAAAAAACAGGGGAAACGGTCAAAGAAGAAACACTTATCGAAGGAAGCCATTAGAAAAATCAAGTACAAGCAAATGATGTGGAAGACATATAGACATACCGGAAGTGAAGAAGACTATAGCATTTATAAAGAAGCACTTAATCAAGCTACAGCTGAAATTAGAAATTCAAAGAGAAGCTACGAACAAAAAATAGCTTTTAATATAAAACATGACAGCAAGAGTTTTTATGCGTATGTTCGAAGTAAACAGAAAGTTCAGGATAAGGTCGGTCCTCTAGAAGGTAATGATGGAAACATAATAACAGAGGGATTCTTAATGGCAGAAAACCTAAATGAGTACTTTAGTTCAGTGTTTACCAGGGAAGATATTAGTATATTACCAGTACTTGAGACTAAGTTCAAAGGGAGAGAGTTTGACTATTTAGGACAACTAATTGTAACCCCAACAATGGTAGCTATGAAAATAAGAGATATGAAGGATAATAAATCACCTGGAGTGGATGGGATTCCTCCCAAATTACTATTGGAATTGTAGAACAAATCAGCATACCGCTTGCAACGTGTTCAATTTGTCATTAAGGAGGGAATAGTTCCGTTAGAATGGAAAGAAGCAAACATTATACCATTATTTAAAAAAGGTTCGAGAAACAAGTCAGAGAACTATAGACCAGTGAGTTTAACATCGGTGATTTGCAAACTATTAGAAAGACTAATTAAAGATCACCTGGTTGGTTTTCTTGTTAAAAATAAATTGATAAACCCATCTCAACATGGGTTTTTAAAAGCGAGTCATGCTTAACAAATATGTTATGTTTTTGGAAGATGTCACAAAATGGCTAGATGAGGGATCACCAGTAGATATAATTACTTAGATTTTTAAAAAGCCTTTGACAAAGTGCCCACCAAAGACTACTACTTAAACTAAAGGCCCATGGCATAGGAAATGGGAAAGATCAACTGGATAGAAAAATGGCTTATTGATAGAAGACAAAGAGTAGTAGTTGATGGGGGGGTTTCAAACTGGAAAACGGTTTTGAGTGGAGTACCGCAGGGATCAGTACTGGGACCTATTTTATTCTTAATATATATCAATGATTTGGATGATGACATAACAAGCAAGGTGTTGAAGTTTGCGGACGACACAAAAGTGTTTAGGAAAATTAAAAGTGATGCAGATAGACAGCATTTACAAGATGATCTTAATAAGTTGATAGAATGGTCTGAGAAGTGGCAAATGCTGTTTAATTTTGGAAAGTGTAAGTGCCTTCACACAGGACATGGGAATGAAGATGCACAATATACAATGGGTGATACTGTACTAAATACTACCTTAAAGGAAAAGGACTTAGGGTTAACTATTAGTGCTGACATGAAGGTATCAGAGCAGTGTGGAATTGCAGCAGCGAAGGGAAACCAAATTCTTGGATTAATTAGACGAAATATAGTGTACAAAGAAAAAGAACTAATAATACCGCTGTATAAAACAATAGTTAGGCCTCACTTAGAATATTGTATACAAGCATGGAGGCCATATTTTGCAAGAAGGATATTGATATGCTAGAAAGAGTACAAAGGAGAGCAACCAAAATGATACCAAAACTCAGGAATATTAGTTATGAAATGCGTCTAAAAGAATGTGGTTTAACAACACTAGAAACCAGAAGATTGAGAGGAGATCAGATTGAGGTGTTTAAAATATTGAATGGATATGAAAATATTGACAGAAATATTTTTTTCACAGTCAAGGAAGAGAGAAGGACTAGAGGACATGGAGTTACATTAGCAAAGAAGCAGTGTAGACTAGATATTAGAAAATTTTCATTTTCACAAAGAACAGTAAACGAATGGAACAGATTATCAGCTGATTGTGTAGGTGCTAGTAGTGTTAATATATTTAAAAATAAAATCGACATATACCTAAGAAGGGCGGGGTATACTTAGATAGATAGGTTGGACTCTCGATAAGCCAAATGGCTTCCTAGTCCACCTGCCATCTAGAGTGGAATCTCTAGGTGGCAATCTTGTTAAATCTTGTTAAATCTCCCCTTTACCTTCTCTCCCTCCGTGGTCTCCCTCTACACCCTTTCTCCTTTCAATATTTATTTGTATGTGCAATCCTACTGGTTACTGAAGAGACATCCGTCCCCGTCTGACTATCATGCGAATGTGTACACGACACGTGTCGCATGCCAACATACAGAATGGCGACCGACGGATATAAATCAGACGACGGCCGCTAGACTCGCGAGACGGCGCTGTGCCGAATACAGATGGGGTGATTAATGAAATTAGACACGGCAGACCTAGAATTTAGCTTATTAACCCGCATCGATTTGTCGCTCGTATGTTCCGCTGACGATTCGCAGACGAGATCTAATTTCGTTGAATGTATCGACGCGGTGCGTGGCTGTTTTATATCAGCGACTCGGTTTTTGAGATTGTTGCTGCGATCTGGCGGTACACAGGCCAGGTGGAGAGATGAGAGGGTGATGGACAGAGTAAGACGGGAGAGAAGGGAAGATCATAGATACATACATACATACGTACATATGTAAATACGAACATATGTACCTACGTACATTCGTACATATGTACTTACGTACATACGTACATACGTACGTTCATACGTTCATAAGTACATACATACGGACGGACGGACGGACGGACGGACGGACGGACGGACGGACGGACGGACGGACGGACGGACGGACGGACGGACGGACGGACGGACGGACGGACGGACGGACGGACGGACGGACGGACGGACGGACGGACGGACGGACGGACGGACGGACGGACGGACGGACGGACGGACGGACGGACGGACGGACGGACGGACGGACGGACGGACGGACGGACGGACGGACGGACGAACGAACGAACGAACGAACGAACGAACGAACGAACGAACGACACTGTGGCCTCTCGATATCTAACTTGTCCACCTGCTTTATTAGTTTTGCTTTGGAAGGCAATCGAGTTAAACACAATTGATTCGGTGTCGTTATTGTAGACGTGGAGTTAACTGTGTGACACAAACGACACAAACGACGTGTTTCTCGGTACAGAACTGATGTACTACACCGCAGCGTGTCGTGTCAGTCAGAGATACACCTAGTGCATGATCCAGGGAGATGCATGTGGCAATGGGACAGCGGCGTCTGGAGTCTATTGGTTGGAGTAGTGCCTGAGTGAAATTCTGCGACGCGACGCGAACTGCAGTTCGTGTCGTTGGCTTCTTTACAATAACTCAGCAATTATCTCTGACGTTGTCGGAAGGACCGATTGAAAAACCAGCGCGTTGAAGGCAGTCATATTCGAGCACACTAGTCTGGGTAGTGTAATTACAATAGCCAGTTAATAGCAAGTCAGAACATTACTGATTGTTTTTATTGTAACGTATTCGAAGGTAATGTCACGTTCTTGAAAGGCCTTCAGATCGAGTTGCTATAGGGCGGTCACCGACAAGACGACGTCATATACAAGAGTTGGAGTGCAAGTTTCTCCGTCGTGGCTGTCGGTGTTACGTGATAAAAATGTATGAGGAAGTATTGGGAAAGGCGACGGAAAGCTGGAATTCGTTGCGCGTTGCGTGTTGCTGCTGCCTGGACTGACGGCACATCTGCTTTGACAGCAAACATGTTGTAATCTCTCCATTCAGCAAACTCAAGGAAACGGTTCCGATTTGCTTGGGATTTTTCATTGTATATCTCTTCGTCTGCTAAAGTGTGCGTCGTCGCCTTTGATTTTATGTTTCCTCGCTCTCTATTCTTTCTTGTACTTTTGTCTCCACCATCAATTGTACCACCCCCATACTCTCTCTCTCTCTCTCTCTCTCTCTCTCTCTCTCTCTCTCTCTATATATATATATCTCTCTCTTCTCTCTCTCTCTTCTTTTCTACTCTCTCTCTATCTCTCTCTCTTCTCTCTCTCTATTATCTCTCTCTCTCTCTCTCTCTCTCTCTCTCTCTCTCTCTCTCTCTCTCTCTCTCTCTCTCTCTCTCTCTCTCTCTCTGTCTATATATATCTCTGTCTGTCTGTCTATCTGTCTGCCTGCCTGTCTGTCTGTCTGTCTGTCTCTCTCTCTCTCTCTCTTCTCTTTCTATATATATATATATATATATATATATATATATATATATATATATATATATATATATATATACACACACACGATAAGAATCTCCCTTGATACGATATTTCTACCCAATCGTGATATTCCTCTCCTACTTTGCCTTTATATATCTTCGCTAACTGTTCTTTCCCACTCGTTCACAAGAAGAAAACACAAGTTAAAACTCCACTGTTAGACACGTCTCGTGTGTGTGACCAGTTGCATGCGATCGATTAATTATTAATAACAGATGGTCGCCGCGGATTCTCAGAAGGCGCTGGGCCTGAGGCGCTGCCGGTGAAGTGCCCATCGGCTGTGCGACGTCTCTCGACGAATTGATCTCTCCGGCCGGCCTATGGCTTGCAGAGCCCGCCGCAAACCGGAGAGGAGGTGGCATCGTCAACGACGATTATCGATCGCCCTCGTGACACCAGTGGGAACCACCAAGTCAGTGTCGCCACGCGATAAAAAGCCACCTGCCATATGGGGCATGCGTTCAGTTTCCCGCACTGGGCCGAGTGTGGAGAAGGGACTCCGAGATTAGCCTCACGGTTCGCGGAAACATCGTCTCCCCGGATAGATGTCAACAAGTACGGGACGGGTCGACGCTTTGGCAGTGCGGAAACCGCTTAAATGGACTTTATTTTAAATCTTTATAACATGCCGAAGAAACTCTAAATACACGGGTTATTCGGTCAACAACGCGAGGCGGAGTTAACGAAATGTGGCCACACGCAACACTGACGATGTCATTGTTGTGAATCTACAGCAGGAACAGCAGAATTGTTTCGTGTGACACCAGTTTGTGTATAGCGACTTTCAACTCACACAAGGACAACATATTCGATTGCGCTATCTTCACAGTATTGTGCACACACATATACTGAAATATACATGTGTAGCAACTTTTGCAAGATGGTGTATTCGTCTTTCTCTGAAACCTCTATATAAGCGCACCTGAAATTGCGACGTCAAACACAATCTGACCATCCGAGATTGCATCGTTATTCGGCGAAGGGCGACTAGCGCAAAGGTGATTTCTTGTTCGGATTCCGAAGACACAAGTCACAACGCCGAGCGTTGCGTCAAATCCCCAGCGGTGACACGTGGACTGTTACAGCGGCCCTGGCTCGCTTAACGTATCGACAAGTCGTCTAATCTCTCGTTCGCCGTGGACCGGACGCCGATTCGTGTAGCGGAAATCCCGTCGAAAGCCGTCTGAATAATCGATCGTTGACGGTGGTCAGTGTTCTTGCGTACTTATATCGCTATCAAGCGAGTATCTGCTCGTCACTCGACGTCACGTAATCGGCAGATATGGCCGCGTGTGGATCACCTGGCGTACTCTCGCTGCTGCTGTTGGTCGCTTCGGTGCTGCGGTGCCAGAAGCGGGTCGGCGGCCATCGACTGCCCGGGCGAGGAGGTGTCTACGGGGCCGGGACCTGGTCGAGTGGCAGACGCACGCGAACGGGTCCTCCGTCACAGTCGAGTGGGGGTACGGCAATGTAAGTGTCCCGTTCAACTGACAATTGCAGTGGTACTCTCCTTGCGCCG
>JAODUO010000981.1:32500-42500 GCA_025642075.2 Ridgeia piscesae
GTTCTTATTACTAGCACCCAGAAGCAGCGTGAACGAATTAAAAACCTTCTCTCACATTCTATTTAGCCAGCATGTAATGCGTTTACTTTCAATATGAAATTGAGGTGTAATTTTTGACGACAGCTTAAATTTTATAATGCATATTTCTCAGATCTTTCGACGATGCTATTATCACGTTCACGATGATTTATGACAGTTTTATGGGTATTTGGCTCTGTGTATTGCAACTAAATATTGTAACTGAGCTCGTTCCTAATACACTGGATCACTACAATCCCTTGTTCTCAATATTGCGTTTACGGATATCACAGTCATAAAACTGCGCCACTGCGCTATTACAGATGTATATGTTTCTTGTCCGCTATCGTGTCATCTTAAATATACGCACAAATACTAACCTGTCACTTTCCTGTAAGCAACCACTGTGTTTACGTTCATTGCTTACACCTATCCAGCTTCGATCATCTAGTGGTACTTACAGTGTGTTCGTAGAGTCAATATTAACAAAGCGACTAGGGCCATTTCTGTAGCTGCACGAAGCCGCCGGAATACGCAACATCTTAGTGTTAGGTCAATAGGAATTATTGCACAATTCCGAAGTCATTTAAACTACCTAAATGAACCTTGCTTACCCGCCATAGGTCCCTGGCGTATCCACCCATCTGTTGACAACTTGTATGCGACGGATGTTAAGATTTCATTGACCCACATTATTGTCTTGGTCCATTTCTCAACTTGGTTTCGAATGATGTTGACGTTTTCGTATTATTATTACTATTACCATTGTCATATGCGTGGTAATTATTATAATGAATTGTAATTAATCGATCGGCTTGAAACTAAGAATCACTCTAACTTGCCGAAACAATAAACGAGCTAGTTATTAACCAAGCCGATTTCCATAAGTCTACTGAATGAACGAATTCCGTTTACAATGTGAACGTTTCGAGGCACAAAGTTTAAATTACGAAAATTGCTGAACGCAAATTGCCTGGCAGTATATAAGCCTATAGTCAACATACTAATTTTGTTCTGATATTAAATTATGTATAATAATATTTAAACGTAATGCGAAACAGACAGCCAGGGTGAAACTGTGGTTCATCTGCGTGATTGCAGGAGACATGCAGTTCTATTGCCGACTGTTTCGGCGTCAACGGGTCGTCGGATATGCATCTGGAACCGCAGATGCTGCCAGTGCAAATCCAACAGGGAGTCCTTCTAAGGTATGTTGTTCCGGTTGCCCATGCGCGGTGCGTCCGTTTCCGGTGTGTGACATTTATTATCACAGCTGGTCGAGTTTTTAAATAATACTGTTTTCCCCTATGAAAAAACATATGGGAACGTTCTTGTATACGCTTACATGAGAAATGTTTTGTTATGTGTTGATATAAGGTACGTTATGGTGATAACTCTCCATGCGTGTGCTATTATGAAATTATTGTTTTGAAAATTCACCATTTGTACTGAAAACATGGCAAGAGTGTACGTTGTCGTTTCGGGAATACGACTATTCTGATATCGTTTGTAAATATGTCAATAATTTCTACATTGGGGAGTAATAATAGTTACCTTAACATGTATGAAGACATTCCATTGACGTACGCACCTGTGGAACTTGGAATACACGGTACACGAACGACGTCAATGTAGTCATTTAGTTCAGGAGGTACTATAATTAAGCGAATAATTCACCGTCGAATGTTGCAAGTGCACATGTTCAGCTCAAATGTATTACTATGTATATGCCAACCCTGCCGGATTTCCGAGAGTGTCCCTGATGTTCTAAAACATTCGGACTCCCACAATAGATGCAGGTCTCTCGTAGTTTCACTTCATATCTTCAACAACCCTTCCCTGTCTTCTGAAGCCCAATCCGACAGCTGTGACGACCATACTGTTCTTTTTCCAACAATAATTTTGGTTCTACTCTATCGTAATTTTTTATATAAAGATACCTCCGCTGAGTGAATCCGCAACCGTTTCTTTCCTTTTCCCTGCGTGGGATATTTCCTTGTCACTGATATAGACATAGAGTTGTAGACACTAGATAGAAGGGGCTTTAGATTCAAACACTCAAAGTTGGCATGAATCGAGCACGCTATATGTGCTATCGAATTACCTTAACGCACCAGTTCATTTAAGCGGTAGACCCCTACATCACAATGTCGAATGACGTCAATGTATCCATTCAGTCGAGGATACGTTATGATATTAATCATAAATCCGTTTCTTAATCTGGTGTTTTCTAAGTAAGCAAATACCAACCAAAGCGTTTCACATATTAAAATAACATGCTGACGTCCCAACGTTCTATGACACATAGGAGCCTCGAGTGAGATAATGGAGCGTAGTTATTACTCGTCGCTGAAGACGCTCTGGAGAATGCTACTTGCACGGAGCTGTTGAAATCGATTTTACGTGTGAAAAAATACATTTTTTCCCGGCAATTCGTTTACACATTCGCTGATTTCGGTGTCACTCATGAATTAGATATAGTTTTTATCTCGTTGAAGACGCTCACGGCGTTTGAGATGTTTCAGTGGGCAGACGGATACGTATTCATATCAGCCCACCTACGTTCGAACGAGTACCGCCGTAAACGCACAAATGCATGCATATACGCGTACATGTGTGTACACGACTACACATGCATGCATGCGTGCGTGCGTGCGTGCGTGCGTGTGTGTAAATAGGTCAAGGATGAGTTAAAGTACTTAAGTACTTGAGTACTTGTAACGTTAAAGTTAAGCTCTTGTATAGCGCAGAATCCAATCCTGAAAGCGCTTTACACTTTGGTTCCCTGGCAGACCTGTTCAATCAGACACCATCTCAACTTCTCTGGGAAGAATCCAGCCATATGCTGCAATTAATGCGCGAAGACTGCTCGTACAAATATCCACCACTGCCTATGGCCACGTACTCATTTATACAGCTGAGTAAACTTGAGCAACATAGAGTGAAAATGTGTCCAAGGTTTTAACGCCGCAGCCCAGGATTCGAACCCGGGTCATTTTAGTCGAGAGTCCGAAACTCTACCATTGAGCCACTGCAATCGTGTGTATTCAAGTAGATCAATTACTGTACTTGGACTTGTACTTGTGCTTTCCATTTTGCTGAGTGCAGTACGTGAACTTGAACGTGTACTTGACAGTCAAAGTACTTGAACTAGGCAAGTAATTTGTACAAGTAATTATTATTATTTTTATTATATAGTTCGCTCTATCTGAAGAATTGAAAACAAAATTGGCTACAGTGAAAATATACATATATGCATGTGTGTATGTATGCACGATTAATTCACGCATGAAAACATGACTCTATTGCCTGCCAAGCAATAACGCTTCTCGGTCGCAACCAGTGCTGTGCGTACTTAGAGCCTTGCTGTCGTCACTGAAATCGTCGGAGCCGCTGTAAAGGAGAAGTGTCCCGGGATGCCAGTTTGTGTAACTGCCAATTATGGCAGCACCTCCGCGCGACTGAAACGACCGGGCCGCGACAATCTAATTGTGAGCTCCAGATGTGATCAGTGTCCCGGGACCTGCCTACGCGGGCCGGACAACGTGACGCTAATTGAAACTCCCTGTTTACTTACGACTTCCTATCGTGATGTTGCCTAAGACTCACGTACTGAAAACGTCGTGTAAATAGGTGAACGCCTGCGTGCGTGAGTGGTTGGTGGAGATGCATCGGAATGCAGATAGTTAATTTCCTAATTGGCTGCAGCACTTCTGGTTCCACCAATCTGTGTATAGGGCCTATCGTGGTTGTAATGTTACGATCTTATGAGATCCCATTCAACTAGTCAGCCTATTCTGAACATTGTCGCTAAGCAGTGACCATTCGATGATGGTCACTGCTAGAGTGATTATTGTCCCCGGTTTGTCACAAATTGAGACGGGACCGATGACAAAGTGATCTCCGAGTCATGAGATGGCTATACGTATTGATACATTTAATATAACACCACAACGAAACGTCGCCAAGCGATCAACATGAATACTTCAGTAGACCATCAGCTAATTGTCTCTCATCTGCGTATAAACACACACAAAATTTGACATACATATAATATTAACCAGCACTGAAAACACAGATATTATCGGAAACTGTTAAACAGTTATGTGCACTTACATCATGTGGCTGAACAGCCTTGGACAGCGTTATACAAACAGCCGTTCTAACAAACGGAACACAAGATTCGTTGACGGCTGGTCGCCCAGTGCACCGCTCTGCTCTAATCTACGACTGTCGCGTTGGATTTGTGACCGTGTTGTCGTCGGTCTGGTTCTAATGCCATCTAGTCGCATCTACATCAACTGTCGCTGTAGCGTTCGACTTGACAAGCCACGCGTTTCGACATTTATACCACCCCTCACTCACGCATGTGTCATATATATGTAGTTGTGCAAATATTACACATTTTCCGGCGTCTGTTATACAACGCCTGCGATTCGTTTGATAGATGGTAACGCAACGCGCAAAGCGTCAATATTTCAGTTATACTCAAACAGCCTACTGCAACCGCTAGGACAATGATAATTAATTGTATTGTAGGATTTAATAACAAAGGAAATGTCGTGGGTTAGAATTGGCATCAGACATTACGTAGCCCGTTGTGGTGGTGGTCACTGACGGTATAGATGCGTTGATTCAATGTCTTACCCTTCCATTAGTGCTAATTACAAAATGTGGTATACAACACACACATACACACATCATGCATATACATAAATACGTGCATATATACATAAATACGTGCATATATACATACATACATGCATGCATGCATGCATGCATACATACATGCATACATGCATACATGCATACATGCATACATACATACATACATACATGCATACATGCATACATGCATACATACATACATACATACATACATGTATACATGCATACATGCATACATGCATACATGCATACATACATACATGCATACATGCATACATACATACATACATACATACATACATACATACATACATACATACATACATACATACATACATGCATACATGCATACATGCATACATGCATACATGCATACATGCATACATGCATACATGCATACATGCATACATGCATACATGCATACATACATACATACATACATACATACATACATACATACATACATACATACATGCATACATGCATACATGCATACATGCATACATGCATACATGCATACATGCATACATGCATACATGCATACATGCATACATGCATACATGCATACATGCATACATACATACATACATACATACATACATACATACATACATACATACATACATACATACATACATACATACATACATACATACATACATACATACATACATACATATTTTTAGAGATAGACATGCAGGCAGGCGGGCAGGCGGGCAGGCGGGCAGGCGGGCAGGCGTGCAGGCGGGCAGGCGGGCAGGCGGGCAAGCGGGCAGGCGGGCAGGCGGGCAGGCGGGCAGGCGGGCAGGCGGGCAGGCGGGCAGGCGGGCAGGCGGGCAGGCGGGCAGGCGGGCAGGCGGGCAGGCGGGCAGGCGGGCAGGCAAAAACAGGGATTCACACTTACAAGCCTCTACACAGGCCAGCAGACTGTCATTCGCCCAGCCTGTCCCTATGCCGGTGCCGCAGCTACTTCGCCAGTTAGCATCACAGTTTATCACCCATAAAATCCGGATATCTCGACAAATGAATACCTTCACCACGCTGGAGGTTATCTGAACGACATCAGAGCGAAAAGATCAATAGTCAGAACCTATCACATCAGTCGGCGGCGCCCCGGGCACACAGTAAACACACACACACACACACACACACACACACACACACACACACACACACACACACACGTCTGGGCGTGAGTCAGGATCACTAAATTCTACCGTCACCCACACGGGAGGCTCCGGCCCACTTCCGGCTCGTGTGGCGAGTGACACGGGTCCCTCGGCGAGGCGTCGATGATGTACGGTTGTCTTTATCTGCAAGCGCAGAAGAGACAGCTTCTTGACTGCGTGATTCGTCCATAAAGAATCCTGCTTTGATGGCGCTGGTTGAAAGTAACCTTCTCAACGCCACGCCGAGTTACTCAGCACGATTCGAAACACATCAATCAGAATGCATGGTGGTTTAACGTCGTTTGTTGATTTTTTCAAGACGTTGTGTAATTGTGATAAACCTAATCGAAGAACACGTGTCTTTTTGATGAGACCGAAAATGTAGAAGAAGAGATAAAATACGTCAGGACCGGGAAGTAAATGGACAAACAGCCGTGAGTTCGCATCGGCGGTGATTTCAATTTATAGTCAAATCCCATTTGGTTCTGCTACAGTGTGTCGTTGATTATAGGCATTAGTGACTTTTTGTGACGTAATAAAGAGAATATATGAGTCTGCTTTGTCACTGATCTCGTTTCATGTTCAATAAAACTCCATTGCGCAAAGATTTATGTTGGTCTCTCGTTCCCCATCGACGTGATTTCTGAGATGTATGCTTAATGAGAAGCTGCGCTTTTTGTGTTACTAAAATATTTTTATTACAGAATACTTGATATATATATATATATATATATATATAAAAAAATTTTTAACCACATCCTGTTTATATATATATATATATATATATATATATATATATATATATATATATATATATATATATATAAACAGGACTTTACGCAAACATCGGTGGTGTCAATGTTTACAAGCAAAATTAAGTAAATGGGGCTTAACACTGCTAGTACTCACTGGGGTAAAAAAATATTAATTTATTTGCAAATTAACATCAACTTTTCTCACAACAGATGCATAGCGAAAGCATATCGGGACTTTGTTTTATCATTCGATGTCCCTATGTCGGAAACATGGCAACTAGACAACGTAACATCTTCAGCCACGTCATCGTATGTTTTGCTCGATCCCTACAGAATGTACTAGATCTAATAACAACGTGTTCATGAATAACAAATGTAGGAAGTCTCGAATGTAGGTCAGTGAAAACACTGCGGTCATCTTGCGGTGTCACAGACACTCAACAAGGGTCCACGGCATCGCAAACGCTCGCACCCCGTTCACCTGTGACATTTCCGCTGTGTGTTGCGCAGCTGCGAACGCACTGTGCACCGGATGTTGTCTGTCGTCTCCTTTGCTCGTCGTGTGTCTGGCCTTGACACTGGACCCCAGTCGTTTTCCTTCCTGTATTTACTTTCTCCTCGCAGTCCCGGTTGCATGTTTTGACTCAGCAGGTGGGTTCCGCCACAGGGAATATTTCGACCAATGAGTAGCGAGCATGTGCCTCTGTTTACAAGAGACATATTTCCACGTGGTTCTGCTTGTATTTACATTGTGAAAACAAGTATTCGTAACTATTTTGCTAAAACTATACGCAGTTGTTTCGAATTCCATGTTTACAGTCTGTATTGTGAGATCGTCATCAAAAATAGTTCTACTAATATTTACTACAAATTATTTACTTTGTAATGTTATTTGATATAGAGTGTGTGCAACTCCAAAGTACAACTGTTTAATTACGTAACTTCTCCAGCTGAACCTCAGGTCAAGTGTTATCAATTAAGGAAAAATCAGACCAATAAAAAACTTATATAACCTAGAAATACATAATTAATTATTTAACAATGTTTACAATTATATATTTTTTAAACTGATCTTTCCCATGTTTTCACGACGTGGCATACTGTTTTGTTTCATATTACTCTGATTACATGGCCATAGCTTGGATGATGGTAGCTACTCACAATTTTAATTTGTCTAAAAAATTCGCATAGTTTTCAGTGACGTGACATATCATTTATACAGTACATACCTGAATCCTAAGGCTAACGAGACGAAAATACACCAGTCTCACTGCGACTGTGGTGTCACGTCGCGTCGCGTCGCGTCGCGCGCGTCGCGTCGCGTCGCGTCGCGTCGCGTCGCGTCGCGTCGCGTCGCGTCGCGTCGCGTCGCGTCGCGTCGCGTCGCGTCGCGTCGCGTCGCGTCGCGTCGCGTCGCGTCGCGTCGCGTCGCGTCGCGTCGCGTCGCGTCGCGTCGCGTCGCGTCGTCGCTGTCGCGTCGCGTCGCGTCGCGTCGCGTCGCGTCGCGTCGCGTCGCGTCGCGTCGCGTCGCGTCGCGTCGCGTCGCGTCACGTCACGTCACGTCACGTCACGTCACGTCACGTCACGTCACGTCACGTCACGTCACGTCACGTCACGTCACGCCATCAGTTACTTTACTTTAGTTACGCACAAGTGATCAATATTTTACTCTACCTGACCAACTCCTAAGTACAGAAAAAGGTTGATGCCTACAAGCCTTAATGACTGACGCTGCGTCATGAAAACCCGGACAGTTGCAACTTGCAGACATTTCTACGGTCGACGAACTGACATTTCCCGCTGGTTGAACATGTGGCGTTCGTGGAAACATGGCTGGTCAATTGTACCGTGTAAACAACGCCTGTCGCGTGGATACATGCTCTAATATTTATGTTCAGTTCGTTGAGATGAAATGCGCATAGCGTGAACTCACATTACAGATTGTAAAGGTAAACACGGAATTCGAAACAACTACGTCTAGTTTTAGCAAAGTAGTTACGAATACTTGTTTTCACCACGTGTACAATATAAACATAACCCGAACCACGTGGAAACATTGTCACGTGTACCGTGTAAACAGAGGCTGCCCACGTGGATATGTGCTCATTGGTCATAAAATGCTCTGTGGCGGAACCCATCTGGTGAGTCAAAACGTGCGTCCTGGTTCAGCCAAACGTAAACCACCGCTCTCACCCCTCAATGTGTCCCTGCGGTTCGCCACGTCTCTCCCGAACCAGCTAAATTAACAGTTATGGCATTCGATTTGCATCAGTCTAACATCCGCAACGAGCAACATACCATGGCAGGATCGCTAACTAACGGAGAGTTTCGGAAAATTACGACATTAGTGTTTTTTAAATGAGTCGTAGATTAATCGCAATCGATGTATCCATCTGTTCCTTCAAATATTCCACTTTCACTGCATCCACTTGCCTCCTTTGCTGTTCCGTTCGTATTCACGGGAAGTTTCAAACAACTATAACCAACTATTCACAAGCAACTTCTTGGAACCTTCTTTCACACCGAATTCCTCTGTCAACTGTTTCTTATTTCGCTTATCTTCGCTTGTCAATTCTATCCATGCGCGCAATTACCCTCACACACACACACACACACACACACACACACACACACACACACACACACACACACACACACACACACACACACACACATATATATATATATATATATATATATATATATATATATATATATTGTTGTTTATTAAACGTATAATTTTTCATTTTGTTCATCAACCATTGCCATTTTTAAGCATATAAATTGTGCTGGTGTGACGCATAAAGTAAATGCATTTCCGCCGAGCTTCCGGGAGAGCTGTGTGACGTATTAAATATTACCACGTTAACAGTTCACGATAATAGAGCATAGAACCTAATTTATGTTCACATAGATGATTATGTTAATGTCATACCTGATATATGAAAACGTAATCACAGACAATAGCAGCTCTTCTTAACGGCCCCTGCAGCCGTGCCATTGACCTGAGGAACAAGTATCTTCAACATCAAGTAAAATCGATTACTTGATCTAATTTCGCATAACATAATTATTTGTAGATAAATAATTTATCAATTGGCTCCCAGTTCACAATAACATTATTTTTTCAAGATTTGTACAATAGCCTATCAAGCCTTCTCATCAACACAACCAGCTTATCTGAATTCGATGCTCACTCCAGCAAGACATTCCAGAGAGCTACGATCAATCGGTAATAATCCTTTTCACATTCCTCGGGAGAAAACGAAAGCTGGAACCTTCATCCATCCGTCGACGACACGCGCGTTGTTTACGAATACGAGAATGCTTAATCCCTTGGTTTTGTCGCGTCACTGCGTTTGATCCTCGAGGATACTGGCACCTCAGGAC
>JAODUO010000981.1:55000-95000 GCA_025642075.2 Ridgeia piscesae
CAGGTAGCGAATATTGACTAGCTGTACCATCGAATTAAATACCAAGTGTTCATTGTTGTGGACCCGCTTGATAACATATGTGGCGCACAGCGCTTCCAATGGAGCCGACCACAGCAACATAAATACAACACTTGGTACATGTCGGTGCACTTGTATATATCCAACAGGTGTACAGACGTAGCTGACACGCGTTATTCAGTAATATATTGTGAAGTGTGGTAATTGTCTTACACTGTGCTTGTCTAGTAAGTCAACTAAATCTGCCGTTTCAGTCGACATACATGTGTAGCATTATTCGTGTAACGAAAAATATATATAATGTATATCGAAATGAAATACTTGTCGGAAGAAATAATTATGTGAAGCCTGTTATGGTATTTATTACAAATTAAAATCGGTGAGGTATAAGCAAGATGATGAGAGAGGTAGACAGAAAGGTAAACACTCATAATGCAGAGAGAAAGCGGGTCCGGAAGAAGAAGAATACAGAAATACGGAAGAAAAACAGCCGGCAGCCAGTCAGACTGACACATCGACTTGTTTACAGAGAGAGATTTTAATTGTTCCGTGTCATCCTGCGATAAACGGTCTATTACAAACACATTAATATCTTATTCGACGTATTTGTTTGGCATTTTTTCTATTATCTCATTCAGTGGTATAAATACCACGCCGCTTAATAATACATTTACACGCACACAAAATTAGGTCTAGCGTGTTTTCCTACTATCTCTCTTAATGGTATTCCACTTGAAAGTATCCGGCACTTTAATAATGCAGTTCGACAAAAAGCATAGTAATCGATCATTTCACCGTTGTAGTCGAGTACAGAAGCTGCTGGGGTGGCGCAGGGGAGGCTCCCAGGCCCTGAGTGCTGGCACGCTGCACTGGGGCACACTGACATGCGACGCAGGCTGGCGAATCGACTACATCCAGCACACCGAGATGCACACGACACGCACTCCACGCAGCACGCGAGCACACACACAACACCACACAAACACACACACACACAACACACAACACACATACACACGCACACACACAGCACACAACACAAACACAAACACAAACACAAACACAAACACAAACACAAACACAAACACAAACACACACACAAACACACACAACACACACACACACACACACAACACAACACAAACACACACACAAACACAAACACACACACACACACACACACACACACACACACAAAACACACACACACACACACACACACACACAAAATACAAAAACACATGCAGATACATAACATATCGCTTTATTGAAATGTGTATTTAAGACTCTTGTAACATGAAAATCTATAAATGTTTGCACACATAATCCGTATATATTTGGCACGTGTTAGCCGGGGAATGTCTTTCGTGCTACGACTGTCGTCTGTTAGTCTTACGTGTTACGGAAAACATCCACACTAAAGAACGCCATTACAGAATGTACCTTTAAACGCTTCCTATCAGGAACACTGCTTTGCCTCGAAGGATATGTTGGTTTCATAACATTTCATGTTAGTGCGCCATCACATATTCCCACATGCTCATATGTTTACGAGATAAAATTGTGTAAGAGAAATGTAAAAACAATCTAGATAAAAACGATGGTAGTGTCCATTTGCTTAAACACAATTTAGGAAAGAAAATGTCTATAGTAATTTTAATTTGAACGTCAGCTGTGGTTGCTATCCGAAGTGAGCACCTGGTATCTGATAAGATACATTTAATCCTATCAATTATACCTCTTCTATGCTAAAGAAAACAGTTGAATGACAGACAAGCAACACTATGAAATCCGTGCACGACGTTATGCAATTTTACATCCGAAGCCACAGCTGACGTACAAATTAGAATGCATTGATAGGAATGATCTGCTGAATATTAATAAAATGATGCGTCCGAAATATCTAGGGAGTATTACAACGTATCGACATGCTCAGCACGTCTGTGTTTTTTGGTAAACGTCAACCAAGAGGAAATATGTCCTAGTATCGTCCTGATTAGAACACCTGCTCAATATACAGTGACATTTTTTCTTGCCAAACAAATTGATTAAAATAAATACACATTTATTAATTTTGTTCAATGTTGTGTGTCGTGTTGATTTTGCTCTATCTTTTACAATTCTCCTCCTTCTGGGGTCAAGATCAATGTTTTCGATGCATCGTCGCTGATTAATCTGTAGCACGCCCGTACCGTATTCATGCTCCATGTTTAAGGATGAGATAGATATTGTGTTTTTTGTCGGAGACATGGTTCTTGAGATATGGTCTCATTATACAGCTTTCGTATGCAGGTTTTGTGACGACTAACAGACAAGTTGCTACTTTGCAATGTCATCTTTCAGTGACTCAGAAAGTATATGCTCTGGTAGATTTAGAGTTTTGGTCTTTCCTTAATACACTGACAATCTCGATATAGGTGCTGAATGTATAAATGAGCATACAACAGACTGTAGAACTGCCGTTGATTACCAAGTTGCAACTTCTGTGCGTTCCTCTGCTGTTGTCCTGCTGTTCTGTGGACCGTTTATCTACAAATGGTCGTTATTCTTTACACAGTGCATTGTTGTTACAGGGCAGAACCTAGAAGGCAGATTGACGTGAGCTCAGTCCGCGAGAACCGACCGTCCGTCGACGCCATCATGGAAGCCTCGTGTCCCGGATACCATGATAGTCTCAACGCGCCCCTTGTCAACTCGATCAAGTCACTGAGAGTTTAGACCACGAGAGTCTTAACGCGCCCCTTGTCAACTCGATCAAGTCTATCAGAGTTTAGACCATGAGAGTCTTAACGCGCCCCTTGTCAACTCGATCAAGTCTCTCAGAGTTTAGACCATGACGGTCTCAACGCGCCCCTAGTCAACTCGATCAAGTCACTGAGAGTTTAGACCATGACAGTCTCAACGCGCCCCTTGTCAACTCGATGAAGTCACTCAGAGTTTAGATCATGACGGCCTCAACGCGCCCCTTGTCAACTCGATCAAGTCACTGAGAGTTTAGAACATGACAGTCTCAACGCGCCCCTTGTCAACTCGATCAAGTTACTCAGAGTTTAGACCATGACGGTCTCAACGCGCCCCTTGTCAACTCGATCAAGTCACTGAGAGTTTAGACCATGACAGTCTCAACGCGCCCCTTGTCAACTCGATCAAGTCTCTCAGAATTTGACCATGTCAGTCTCAACGCGCCCCTCGTCAACTTGATCAAAGCCACCAGAGTTTAGATCATGACAGTCTCAACGCGCCCCTTGTCAACTCGATCAAGTCACTCAGAGTTTGGCCATGTCAGTCTCAACGCGCCCCTAGTCAACTCGATCAAGTCTCTTACAGTTTGACCATGTCAGTCTCAACGCGCCCCTTGTCAACTCGATCAAGTCTATCAGAGTTTAGACCATGACAGTCTCAACGCGCCCCTAGTCAACTCGATCAAGTCTCTCAGAGTTTACACCATGACAGTCTCAACGCGCCCCTTGTCAACTCGATCAAGTCTCTCAGAGTTTAGACCATGACAGTCTCAACTCGCCCCGTGTCAACTCGATCAAGTCTCTCAGAATTTAGACCATGACAGTCTCAACTCGCCCCTTGTCAACTCGATCAAGTCTCTCAGAGTTTGGCCATGTCAGTCTCAACGCGCCCCTCGTCAACTCGATCAAGTCACTCAGAGTTTGGCCATGTCAGTCTCAACGCGCCCCTCGTCAACTCGATCAAGTCACTCAGAGTTTGGCCACGTCAGTCTCAACGCGCCCCTCGTCAACTCGATCAAGTCACTCAGAGTTTGGCCACGTCAGTCTCAACGCGCCCCTCGTCAACTCGATCAAGTCTCTCAGAGTTTAGACCATGTCAGTCTCAACGCGCCCCTAGTCAACTCGATCAAGTCTGTCACAGTTTGACCATGTCAGTCTCAACGCGCCCCTTGTCAACTCGATCAAGTCTCTCAGAGTTTAGACCATGTCAGTCTCAACGCGCCCCTAGTCAACTCGATCAAGTCTCTCAGAGTTTAGACCATGACAGTCTCAACGCGCCCCTCGTCAACTCGATCAAGTTTCTCACAGTTTGACCATGTCAGTCTCAACGCGCCCCTAGTCAACTCGATCAAGTCTCTCACAGTTTGACCATGTCAGTCTCAACGCGCCCCTTGTCAATTTGATCAAGACTTCCAGAGTAGAGACCACAACGGCCTTAATAGGTCTCTCGTCAACTCGACCAAATCTCTCAGAGTGTTCGCAATTGTCCACAACACACAAAGGAAGTGCATAAAGCAACGTTGAGAAGCGTTGCAGAGACAACTGCGCATTTAACTATAGCGTGTCATATGCTATGGGTGTACCACAAAGGTAATAGTAATTGTAATATTTCTATAGCGCCTGTGTCGTTGAAAGGTTTAGCTCAGTGGCGCAGCACGCAACAATATTATGCGTAATCATAATTATATGGAGACAACAGTCGTCATTGGAGCATGGGTCTGCCGAAAATGTATGGTGGAAAAGCAATTTCAAATCTGTTTTGAGTTATCACGAAAGGTGGCTATAGTTTCAGAAGATTTAATTGCAACTGGCAGTTGATTCCGAATTGTTGGTGAAGCTACTGGGAAACATATTTGCACACAGCACATATTGGAACAGTAACTAACGTGCATATCACGCCACGTAAGAAATATTGCTGCATTATACGTGCAATGTTACGGGCGCGACAAAAAAATAATAACACTAATGTGTTTTGATATATTTCTTATGGATTCAGCGTTTCTCTATTGCACTTAGTATTGCGAATTCCGCTGTTTTGTCAAGATAAAATAATTTTATTTAGCTTGCTTTCGTAGATTGCTTAGATTATAAATATGGCACCGAACGTAGCCTTAGTAGGCCTAAGATATGTAAATAAGATACCGAATCGTAATATTGTACAAAATACTGAACAAACTAGAATATTATTTTGGTATTTTGCATTTTATTGAGACCGAAAAAAATATGTAGACATTTGAAAATGATTATCTGTGGGTGTGAGAATGTATTCTAGTGAATGACGTGCGTATGTGCAAACATTAAAATTACAGATATTGTTGACATGTTTTAACTTAAATCTGCGTTTTCATGATACATTTTACTTACGATACAATGTGTACTATATAAAACTATCAGATACCTCAATTTCTGCCATTACTGTGGCGAGTATGTGTTAGTCAGCACAATGCATAATAGTACTAAAGTATTACAATTGGCGACTTTACGATGATTGCGCTATGTTAGTTTAATTCTATCCGCCAGATGGCCCTACCATCACGCATTCATGATGCAAAATAAATATACAGTTAATCAACATTATTCATGTGTAAAATTACATAGAATTTACTAGCTGTTACTGAAACGTGCAGTTTAATTAATTTTTTTCAGCACTTCTGTCAGTATTAGGTTTAATATTTTCCTTAAGGGATGTTTTGAGTATACCGATACAGTCCAGAGTGACATAGATTTACACACTAGTAAGTAAACCATGTTCAAGCGACACTAAGATCCCAAAATGAAACTTACAACTCTTTGTTTCCAAGTCGTTGTGTAGACAGTTTGTCAAAATGAGTGTTGATGCAATGTGTAGCATCACGTGACTGTGAGTCGCATGCTACCAACATCAAAGTCAAACCAAGGATTCTATAGGATCCTTGGTGAAACATTGCCAAGATGACGTGGCCGACCATAAGGAAGCCATGTATACGGTATCGGTCAACACCACACAATAGCCAACTCACAACAAGTATCGTAAACATGACCTTGTCTGCATTGTCATTCTATGACTAATAAATAAAACAAAACATTACCCAGAGAAACTTCTTCTTTCTTATTTAATAACTTTTATTTCCCCGTTTTCTTTCTTCTTCTTCTTCCTTGTTCTTCTACTTTTCTATTTTCCTATTAGTTTCTTCCATCTTGTCTCTTATTCTCCTTCTTCTTTCTTTCTTCCTCTTTTTCTTCGTCCCTTCGATCCCTTGTGGGATTAGGGACACATTTATCGGCCCATTCCGGCCACTCTGTGATTCTTCTTCTTCATATACTCACCTCTGTGCTGTCTCACATTTAAATCCACTTCGTCTCCTTCTATGACGCTCTTCTTTATTCCGTACAGATGAACAAGTTGTAAAATCGTAACATAATTTAATGTGTGTGTGTGTGTGTGTGTGTGTGTGTGTGTGTGTGTGTGTGCGTGTGCGTGTGCGTGTGCGTGCGTGCTGTGTGCGTGTGTGCGTGTGTGCGTGTGTGCGTGTGTGCGTGTGTGCGTGTGTGCGTGTGGGTGTGCGGTGTGCGTGTGCGTGTGCGTGTGCGTGTGCGTGTGCGTGTGCGTGTGCGTGTGCGTGTGCGTGTGCGTGTGCGTGTGCGTGTGCGTGTGCGTGTGCGTGTGCGTGTGCGTGTGCGTGCGTGTGCGTGTGCGTGTGCGTGTGCGTGTGCGTGTGCGTGTGCGTTCGTGAATCCGTGAGTCCGTTTGTCCGGGCGTGTGAGCGAGCGACTGAGTGAGCGAGGGAGCGAATGGGGGAACTAGTGAGTGAATGAGTGAATAAGTGAATGAATAAATGAATGAATTTTGAGTGAGTGGGTGATTGAGTGACTGATTGAGCGAGTGAGTGAGTGAATGAGTGAGGGAGTGAGTGAGTGAGTGAGTGAGTGAGTGAGTGAGTGAGTGAGTGAGTGAGTGAGTGAGTGAGTGAGTGAGTGAGTGAGTGAGTGAGTGAGTGAGTGAGTGAGTGAGAATGTGTGCGTGTATTTGTGAATGTGTGTGCGTACGCTCGCGTGTGTGCGTGTCTGTGCATATGTATGTGTTGGGTAATGCGTGTTGACGGCATGCGTGTGTTGCATATAAGATATGTCGTATACTTCATATAATAAATGTTTCTGGTAGTATGCATGTATATACCTAATCCGTGTTGATTGATTGCGTGACCAATATAATATTCGCATTTATAGTCCAGGAAGTAAATTAGCATTGCATTGGTGGTCACTGTAATAATTACTACAATTGTGTGTATTGGTGGTTATAGCATTAAATAATAATAGTATAATATATATTGACCTCAATAATTGAACACATTAATGCCCGTTGAACTGGTACCAATTTTTGGCTCGCGTCGTCGCCTTAAATACATTATGTACAATGGGGTAATCATTGTCCGATTGGTAGGACATTAATCACCAGATTATGTATTTATCCAATAAATAATCTAAATCTGATTGCAGTGATCACGGAACAAAATAAAAATCATACGTCTCAAAAATCATTTGCGTCGTCATATAGTATCCTATGTTAGCATGTTTTAATTAAAATGACTCAATTTTTATTACGATAATTTCATTAAATATCTAGATTACAAACAAAGGCTAGTATGTGATGTGTAAACGTCATTTTTATTTGCCTCGTTGGTGACACGCTTGGAATTTTCAATTAAATATAAGGCGATAAATATACAAACCGTAATAAGATTTAATATAGTTTGTTACTGTTTGATTATTAATCTTCCTTGTGTAATTGTTGAGATTAGAACCGTTTGAAACCAATACAGGTAGAACTTCTACTTTTTATGAAGAACTCAATTAAACGCTAGTACAGGCTGATTGCCAAGTACATTGCCCAACACATTACGCTGATGAACTGAACGTCACCAATTGCAGAATAGCCTGTGTTTCAACGTAGCCAATGCGCCCGTTGAATGTAACTTTCGGGACGCCCCCTCTACCGTTGGCGTCATAGCCGGTCGACACGCATGGCCGAAGACAACTCTCCAGGCCGTGTTCAGCCACGCGTGTCGGGTCGTGATTCCGGCAGGCACAACAGTTGCACACCGGCAGAAGCGAAGGCAGCGTGTCACAAAAATACCCTCCTTAACACGACTTGTTAAAAGTAAGAGCAGTAGACACAGTCGTCGACATGAGGAGGCAAGACGTGTTCAGGTGAGTGTCGAGTCGCCGGAATGTTGACGCCGAGATCTGAAGGGGTTGTTTGCGTGGGCTTATAGCTGACCTGGTGGACTACCTCAGGCCACCTGCTTATGTGTGATCTAACCGGCTGCACCCCAGCGCCATATTATCTACATATGTCCATATATGTCTCCAATATCACGTGTACCGGTTTGGTTTGAATTTGAACTACTCCGTGTCGTAAACGTTTCCCTACGTAGGTTCCAATCACTCTGGTCACGCATCGTTTCACATCAGATACATCCGCCTTTAGAGCCAGTGAGAAAACAGACACCGCTTGTTTCAACGAAGTAGCCGCTGCCATCGTGACACGGATCTGACGCCGAGTGGATTTTTTCGTATGATCTCACCGTGCGGTTCAGTGCATATACGTATGGTTGTCTGTTGTCACCGTCATAATAGGCAGACCTGTGTGACTTGTTCTAAATAGAGTGTTGACTCAACGACAGCCTGGTTCATAGGGCTACGGTTGTACAACGAGGTCACGGTAAAAGCGTTGTGGTTTGGTGGTGTATATTTCGTCCTACAACTACCCGAGAAGTGCCGCATTTAACGTGGTACGTTTAGAGAAACGAGAATACATGTTACCTTAGAGTTTGATAACACGACGACACGGCATAGCAATTATAGAGACAAGATTCATCGATGCGTAGCATCACGACGCAGATGAACAATCCCGCCTGCGGTATTTTTATTTTCTTGAAGCTATCATAGATGCCGCACCCAGACAAGATGGTACCAGATACAGTTAGCAACAACTAATTCAAATACCGTACGGTCGATTGTAGAACCATCATATCGGCCACTCCCCTGTCAGTGAATCACTCCTTTAGTGACGTCACTGGTGTCTCGCTCTTCAGCAGTTTTGGGGGACAAATATTGTTTATTACACCAACGTCGCGACTCTTGCCATTCAAATCAATTTATTTCAAAACACACAACATTAAAAAGCAAACAATACAAATAATAATAAGTCACATGGTACGAATGAAATACAATTAAGAAAAATGTTTTGAAAAGGAGTAGACATGAAGTGAAACATTTATATGTGACTACACCTGTGAACTTTTTTCATAAAAATGATAAGTGGCAATTCTTAGTTTTTAATTATAATGATGCTGTTACACAACAAATAAATACGTGCACACAACATGATACGACTCAGTTCACGCTGAACCAATCCATCCTGGCGTTGTATGTATTTTGTCATGTCCGTTTTGCGTTAGTTGTGTTGATTTTAAAACTGATTCATTGCACCTAACTGGAAATAACATCTGATTTAGGCAAAATTATGTGGATATGTGAATACGGTTATCCATAGATTGATGATAGAAGACTGAGATTTGCTAGATATTGCTCTATGAGGGACATTTAAGACTGTCATGTGGCAGCCAGAGCAGAAGGCTTTTAATTAGATTGACAATGTTTTCTTGTAAATGTCAATTAAGCACAGGAGAAGCCAGAGACATTTGGCGCCAGGAGCTTCACCCGTGTCGCCGACTTGATTGCGTGTGTGGGAGGGAGGGAGGCTGAGTGATGACGTCAGTGACTGAGGGTGGCTGAGTGATGACGTCAGTGACTGAGTGTCACTGTAGTTAGCGTCGAAATATATTTACCTCGTCTTCTTTGTGTTTTCCACAATGGGTTGTGATACATAACTATTAATGTTTCTTCTCTGTAATATATGTCGTTTTATGCAAATATCAGCTAACAGCAACACGTCATGATATGAGCTTGTTATTTCTTGGTAACTCGGTGGCCAAAGTTACCAAGACTATTATCTTCACACGTAGTTCAGGTCAATAATTTATTACACTATATCGTGTTGTTGAATTGCCGTAACGAGACGCCTGCATTACGTCAAGCAATGAAAGCAACTGGTCAAAGAAGCTGGTTGACATGATGAATGTCCACATGTCTTTAATGCAGGTGTGCATAATGTCAGCAGGCGATCATGTATATTCTGTGCATGAACATGCGTATTACGTGTACATGCCTATGGTGGGTGTGTCGGCAATGCAACACGGGTGGTACCAATTGTAGACGTTCACATTCTCTCTGACAGTATTATTGATGTGAAATACTACCTATTTGAATGGGAATCCTTCGCATAAATCAATATGGTTCATGCACAATGTGTGCCTGTCCAGCATAGGCCTGGTGTGTCGCCTGTGTGCCACATCAAACGTGGACAAATGCTTTCTTAAAATATTCGATTCAACGCGAAGCCAAGACGAATACGAGGAAGATATTACCTAATGTAGCGGATGTGGTTTTCGAAAGTGGTGGAATTGGTAACAATATTATCACATATATTTAAAATTAAAACAGTAATATATTTATAATGAGAATGAAACGCGCATACTGGATAAATGAGATAGACAACAAATAGTGACCAACGTTCGTTGTGTTGTTTCTACTTTCTATATGCAAATTTAATAAAACCGTCTTACCGAGTACACTGTACTCTGTTTGTAGAACATTAGTATACATAACTAGTTGCGGGTTTTTTGCTGTCTCGCCAGTTCACTAAGCGATCTATACAGCGTGATCACCGTCGTCTCTCCTCGGTACTTGTCGTCGAACTGTTTGTGTTCGCGTGTGGCTTCTTTAAACGTGTTACAGTGAAACTGTTCCCAACACTCGACACCTTAAGAAAGAGATATTCTTATAATGAGACATATTTGTAAGCTGCGATTTTTCTCATAATGTTGTGGGCAAGTTCCCTATCAAATCATAATACAATAGTTCACTTCTTGCCATTGTTTACGCACTGACTTTGGACAATGTTTGCTTTTGTTTGCAAATTGCAATCAACGCAATGACGAAAGCAGGTTATCGTCGCTAGTTCCTGGGGCAATTTGTGACATTTTGTGTACAGAGGCTAAGTGCAAATACTCAAACGGTTGCAAGCAGTTGATAAACTTATCATTGCTATTTTGCAAACACCGGTGTGTGTGTGTGTGTGTGTGTGTGTGTGTGTGTGTATAACAGTTTTGTGTGGTTGCTATTGGTATTGTTTGTTGTTGCCGTTATATTGGAAACGTCCTGGATTACAAGAAGTCATATATATTGCCTGGTTACACGCTGCTGTGACGTGTTCTTAGTAGTAAGCACACGTACAGGTTGACATTCGAAATGTAGAACATAATTTGGACCCACTTTTTCACACCAAATCTCAACAGAACTCACGAACCCTCTAGTAAACGCACAGTTTCATCTACCGTCCCCGACTAAAATCACGTGGAATACATACACATACATAAAAACCATGTACGAGTGAATACATCTGTACATACATCACACGCATTCATCCATACAAAGTACAGGCAATCATGCATCCAAAATGCAACGAAGCGTAAGCACTGTACAGTCAATTCTCTGCGTAGTCCTGTGAGAACCGACCATATCGCTCCGAGCGTGTACTCCGGGTGGCGTCTGTCTGTATAGTGTACAACTGTACATGCCCACAGGACATACAGATAACCTCAACTATGTGGACTATTGTGGCAGACCGTGCTGTGTGTACCATGTCTACACATCTACAATGAACTGGTCGTGTCTAGTGATAGGACATGCTACTGCAACTTCACACAGAGCAAAGAATACCCGAGGACGACCGATTTTTGGGTCAACAAAAGTGGGACAAGGACTGGGCATTTCACATTACCGAGGTCGAGTGTTGTATTATACGGGCCTATACCGAGTTGGTTTAATGTGCGTGATTCTATTGCCCCGCATATTTGCACATATTGCCGACGGCTGGTGTATTTGTGTTTGCTCATGGTACAAACACAACTTTGGGTATTTAAGACATGCACGGTTTTGTGACAACTATTCCTTCTTCACACGTATCGTTTTAATTTAAATTACACAAGTGGCTATGATCTCATGAATGTCATATAAATTGGTGGATTTGGTGAACATATTATGATATAGTTAACCTGTCACTAATATGTACAAACTGGGGAAGTATAGGTCCATATTCACGCTAAACATCCTCACCATCTGACCACATAGAGAGCCAACACGCCATCATCAAGACCCGCTTTATGCGGACCGAATAGATACCACAAGAATCTTATAACTTAATTGCGAAGTGACTGTTTTGCGATGTTATGTAAACCGAGTCTCAACTGTGCTTCAGTTAGCAGCAACCAGTGAATACATGAGGAGGTCGACTTCGTGATGAGGTCAAGACCAGGAGGCAGGCCAATTTTGACATTGCTCATCGGTATTAAATAAAGCCCCTTGATAGACTGATGCTGTGGACAGATTCCTAACCAAACACCCTTTGTGCTTATGATCGTCCATGTATCACCAGGTAATGAGATCGCTATGCATGGCGGGTTATAACACCACCATCACAAGGGACTAATGCGGGAACGTTGTCGACTTTCTATACTGGCGTGGGCAACCAAGCATTTACTTACTTACTTAGTCCATTTACGGACTGCAGCTGCGATGTTTGTCAGCCATTCCAATCGATGGTTTCAGTTGCTATGTTGGGAAGCTTTGGCGCAGAGAGAACTCTCCAGTCCTTTGGTGTGTGTGTGTGTGTGTGTGTGTGTGTGTGTGTGTGTGTGTGTGTGTGTGTGTGTGTGTGTGTGTGTGTGTGTGTGTAAAGGCATATTTCTTTTTAAAAACTTACACGTATCAACACTTGGTAGAATCGCCTTAGCTGCACCTGTCAATGCTGTGATGTTGTCAGCATAAATACAAGCTGGCGGGTCATTACTTGCATTACGCATTTCCGTACGGCATCTGTCAACCTCTAACTTCATAGGTTCAGGACAGTGGTTGTGGTCAGTTTTTAACACTGGATATGCTGGTAGCAAGTAGGTGTATGCACTAGCAGGGCAGTGCTTGCTTGCACGACATATACAACGCCACCTTATCATGTAATTTTTCTCTGTATGCTTGGTATAGCCATTCCACAATAGCTTTGCTTTTCCCCTGGTTGTTGTTGATAGCTCCATGTTCACATGTATAGCTTCACCTTATGTGTGTCTGGATTTAAATGTGTCCTGCTAGCCACTGGTTGGCTGTAGTGGTTGAACACTTTAGCCACCACCACTGCTATTTGGAAGCCATGTTCCCTTCAGAGGCAAGCACTACTTTACACCTTGCCTGACTACTGGTAGAAAGCTAAGTTCCATGTCTGGACCATCCTGATTTACAAATGGTTTAAATGACTGACATCTCAACAGGTTACCTCCTAATATGGCACACTGGACTCTGATTATTTCCAGTAGTTTTACCAAAATGTCTTGTTACTAAAATGTCTTAATTGTTACCAAAATGTCTTAATTGTTACCGAAATGTCAAGTTACCGAAATGTCTTGTTACCGAAATGTCTTGTTACCGAAATGTCCTGTTACCGAAATGTCCATTACCAAAGTGTCCTTTACCAAAATGTCATGGATCCGTGTGTGTGTTTATGATATATATAATTTATAATTATATATATATATATGTATATAAATATATATATATGTATATATATATATATATATATATATATATATATATATATATATATAATTAGGGGGAGACAGAGAGAAGAGAGATGCATATACCAAAATTGTGACTGGCAAAATATCATCCTGCATATAAAGGAAGTTTTGACTATATAATTAACTTTAGGTATCGTATTTAAAATACATGCATACTGCTGGTTGGCCAATCGTAATTCCCTACTTTCTACTGCTGCCAAACGATGTTGTTGTATGCCTGTTTCATGAAAATGTCTCACAATATGTCTTCTTCGGGATTTTTCAGTTGTTTCCGTCTTATATGTGTCTGCAAAACATGGGACATTCACGAATAACCATGTCATTGCTACTTTGTGTAAAAATATCGACGATGGAGACATTGAAACCTTAGTTATGCTAAACCTACTTACAACAACTTGTCCAATGGCGCAATGTCCCTACACATGTTACGTAACGGCGCTAGGTGGCTAAACAACTTACACCTTTGATCTAAGCTCTTAGTTTCACGTCAAGTGTGTCATCTACGAGCCGCGTCCACCTGCGAGTGTGTCTTGACACTCGCCAGGTGTAAATCACAGGGGTAATAACAATCACAGGGTAGAACGTATGCCGATTAGGGGGAAATGCTTGCTCACGTTGCGGGCAACTTCAGGTCAGCAATTACGTAAATTGCTTTGACACTAAGTGAACCGCGGCAATGTGGTCGGTGCCCACGAAGAGTGAAGTACCACAAGTCTCTACATACCACAGCAGCTGCACCTGCAAGCTTAGCCACAGCTGGATATACAAACACACATGTGAGTTGTGTTGTGTTGTGTTACAACAGCTGTTACTTAATATGATGATGGTATCGTAATCAAACATATAAGCAATGCGTTTACTACCTCAGACGCATCTGCAGGTTTAACCACATCTGCAGGAGACCGTTTCATTAAGATAAAGCGCTCTTAGAGAAAATCCATCATTAAACAAAATCCATGTTAAATTAAATTAGTTATTATCTAAACAAATATATGCATTGCCGTATTACCGAGGATATTAGTTCCATGACACACCAGTGATAATGTCTCTTTGGCGCATCACGGTGTTGACAGTGCTCACGTATTCAAACTTACTGTTAAGGACCAACATTGATAATCAAAGGGAAAAATCGGATTAAAGAGATTTAATGAAATGGACCCCGGTGATGATGACGACATGTGTGACGTCACTCGTATTGGGATGTAGTATAACATTTTTGAGTTAAACCACTCTGTGATATAACATGCCATATATATTATAACAGTTGTGAGTGGAACGAAACTATTGTTAAGATACAATAAACGTGTGTGTGTGTGTGTGTGTGTGTGTGTGTGTGTGTGTGTGTGTGTGTGTGTGTGTGTGTGTGTGTGTGTGTGTGTGTGTGTGTGTGTGTGTGCGTGTGTGGTGTGTGCTGTGTGTGTGTGTGTATGTCTGTGCACATGTCTGTGCACTGTGTGTGTGTGTGTGTGTGTGTGTGTGTGTGTGTGTGTGTGGTGTGTGTGTGTGTGTGTGTGTGTGTGTGTGAACATGCACGATTGATCAAGTATGAAACTGTTTGTATCTGTGCAGCACCCGCTCTTCTAAGATACGAATCAGTTTTATTTTAGACATGCATTCATACAACCAACAATTACACAATCTACCGATAATCTGTCTCAATCATCCTTACGTGAAGAAGAGTACATCTCCCAATATGTTCATAATATCACGTCATACAAACAACACATCACATCTAGCTAAACCATAACTTATTGCGTGTACATGTAAATGGACAAGCAACTGGCGTCGACACACGCCACACGTGTACAACAAGAAAGTAGATATTGTCTGCGTAATGTCAGCGACCTTTGACACGTTAGGCGCAGTGGCTGGTCTCCAGTTATCGTCATAACTACACAAAGCGTTTCTATTCGTGTTAAGTCAGGCAAACGCTATGTATGTGCAACTGAGTTGCCGCTATGTTTTTATAACGCGTCTCCACTTTGCTGTCGCCGTGAATGCGTTACGACTGCGTCAGACATGTTGCATACAAATGTAACAATTGCTTGCAGTCTAACACGAGAAGGTAGTTTGCGTTGTGACACATGAAACTAGTCGGTGTTGCAGAGTTGTATCACCTGTTTGGGCGTGGTGATTTGAACACTATTCACCATCTGACAGCGAGTGTACATCGCACAGTTCCATGCGTCTTCGCTGATTAAAACCGATATATTTATTATGCTGATTAGCTCGCATGATGAGTGTCTATCTAGCGTGTGCTTGTCTTGGAGCGTAGACACCTCTCGCTGCGCTGTCTCAGTTTACACTCTGGTTTTTGTCAGTAACGAGGTGGGCATAACACAGCGATTACCCTGTGTTACATTAACAGAACTAGAATGGACGAACTGTGAGTGTAGGTTGGAGTGAAAGAAAGTTTTAGGAAGAAATTGGTAAGTAGAAGGTTGAAATGGGCCAGTCATGTGGAATGAAGGAGAGATGAAAAACTAGCAAACAGATCCAATGCCCAGAAAGAGGAGGGAAAAGGAGGCGAGTAAGAGACCAAGGATGCGATGGGAGGACTGCGTTAAGAGAGATCTGGAGAGTGTGGGAGGAGAAGGAGATAAAAAGCAACATATAGAAGGAGCTGGAGATTGTTGATAGAGAACGTGGTTAGAGAAAGAAAGGTGAAGTGAGAAAATGGCGATGACAGTCATGGCCAACATCACGTCTAACGACAGGGATGCAAAGAGGACAATAACATGTGAAAAGAACTAAATTATTTTAATCATTGGTTTCAGTAGGCGTGCTCTATGCCATGCCATGCCATGCCATGCCATGCCATGCCATGCCATGCCATGCCATGCCATGCCATGCCATGCCATGCCATGCCATGCCATGCCATGCCATGCCATGCCATGCCATGCCATGCCATGCCATCGCAATAGATGGAAGAAGAAGCTGACGTGGTATGTTTTCATCACCGTCATCTCCCCTACATCATAAAGCCACACACCACATGACGTTAACAGCGTCTGTACTACGTCCAGTCGTCATATACTGCATTTATTTGACATGTCAAGAATTTGACAACATATTACAGGGAACAGGAGATATGTATCGATGTTGCTTGTGCTGTCGGAGTGATTGTGGTACATCAGCCATAACCTGCGAAGGCCTTAAACACGATCGCAGCTTTATCATACGTCATGAAGATCGTCGTTATCGTCTGAATCAGACCATGTCTTTGATTGGGCGATACACGTGTGTGTGTGATTTGTATGAACTAACCTATGTGCTACGTGCTACATGTCACAGCACCCCACAGTAATAAATCATACAAATCAGTAATAGGTCAGACAAATATAACCCGAACATCTGAGATATTTAGTTTTCAATCCAATCTCAGTAAGATGTCTGCGAGTAGACGGTTACGTAATGTGAAACACCCCCTATATCATGGAACCAGGCCACCCATATGGATGACATTGCATGGGTGTTTTGGAACCTAATGATTACAGCTTTCCTATCGGATCTCTGAACGCAAGCATAATACTTGGGCTCACAAAGGCGTCGACCAGATGAGGTGATAGGAGGCTGCTCTCCTGATACGAGTTTCGTGCAGGTCTCCACCTGAAACTGTTGCTATAGAAAGGGAGTGTTCGCCTCGTCAGCAAAACGATTATTTTTTGCTCCAATATTGGTGCCTTGTGAGTGCGGCATGTCGCTACTGTCAATGGGCATTCTTCAGTATGTGGGTATTGGAAACTGACATCATTTTTATAATATATATATATATATATATATATATATATATATATATATATATATATATATATTATAATATTTAAAATGCGCATTCATCTTTTAATGTGTAGTGCAACTACAATACTGAACTAGAATGGGTTGGACGAACTGTGAATGCAGGTTGGTGTAAAAGAAAGTTTTAGGAAGAAATTGCTAAGTACACCTTGTTGTAGTAGGTTGAAACGGGCCAGTCATGTGGAATAATCGATATATATATATATATATATATATATATATATATATATATATATATATATATATATATATTCATTCGTTCATTCGTCCATCCATCCATCCATCCATCCATCCATCCATCCATCCATCCATCCATCCAAGTTCCACTCCGTGGCGTGGCGTGGCGTAGAGAGCACCGAGAAAGCACACACGATTTGTTGTGTTGTGTTGTGTTGTCTCCCCGCAAAGATAAACACGACCTGCCTTCACCATAAGATGAGTCACGTCACTTCATTCATCGTTGTGTAGCCGTTTGTGTGTGTGGTTTGGGAGAGCAGAAAGGCGGTTTGTCAGTGACACCAGCGTAGTCGTTTCGTCTTACACCAGGTGAAAGGTTAAAAGGTTACGTAGTTTTTAACTTCCTACTTCCGTCAGAAAAGTGTTTTGAAGAATCAATTTTACTCTAGACCTAAAGGTTTTGGTATTCGCCAGAAATTGTTGTTAGGCTACATAACAAATTAATTTGAATACTTACTTAAAGAGAGTTCTCATTAAAATATATATTTAGAGAGAGAGAGAGAGAGAGAGGGGAGAGAAAGAGAGAGACAGGGGGAGAGAGGGAGAGAGGGAGAGAGGGAGAGAGGGAGAGAGGGAGAGAGGGAGAGAGGGAGAGAGGGAGAGAGGGAGAGAGGGAGATAGAATTAGTTTCTTAGCAGAACGTAAAATATTAAAATCAACTTGCCAAACTCTTCTTTCCATTTCACCCATCTTCTTAAAGTAATGATGCTACGGTAATACTTTTCGTGCACCTCTGCATATTTTGTTCTAACTTGGTCAACCACAATGTACTTATGCAATCAAATATCCGAGTTCGGTTGTATACTGAAAAAGTGCATGCATTCTATGAAAACCTAATTGTACTATTATGCGTTTCACCGGGCAGGACGTTGTTTTTAATGTCTTTCTGAATCATCGTAATTTCTCTTTCGTGTAGGCACAATTAACTGTCCCGTGCTGGCGCCAGTTAAAACGTATGAAAGAAATGTTTAAAGCATTTCTTTGTGTTATGTTTTATTCGTTTTTGTTCGTCTGTGGTATGCAGGTGGTTTATCAAGTTACAAAGATTCATATTACGGCTAATATGCTAAGAACGATTGATAACAAGGGTTCAACGCTCCCTGGGCCCAGAAGCCTTGGTAATATGTCTTCGTGCAAAGGGAACCGAGTTATCAAATTATTATTATCAAAGTTATTACTGCGGTAGCAGATGGCATGACTGCAACTTATGAGTAGCCTATTGGTAAATTGGTGATAGCATCGTGGTAGCACTGTGGTAATACGGATGTAGCAATTACCCGGCCCTACGTAACGGAATAGAAGCAAGATAAAGTAGTGATATCACAGTGACATCAGCATGGCACCGCAATATATTACCATTTTGACAGCGTGATTGTAGAATTAAATGATAGTAGCATGGTTTTAACTAAATTGTTGCCACGTAATAGTATCGTGGTAGCATAGTGTCAACATGATGGTAGCCACATGGAACGTGCTAACATGATTGCGGCACCGTTTTAGCTAAGTTAGTGATAACACCGATGTTATGCTACCAGTATGGTGATAGCACTGTGCTGACAACGTCGTAGTTGTATGGTTACATGTATCCAGATTTATTTAGCCAGATTGCTACGCGTGGAGACTTGCCGGGTGGATAGTGTTGCCGCACCGCACTCAAACTCCTAAAATCACTCGCTACTCTATTCACAAATCACACACGCCTCTGTCTCCCATTTGTAGAAGATGAAATAACGGACATCGACTGAGCAGCGACGATCAACGAGTGTCAGAATGCCGCGACGGTCGCCAAGAATAAAGGACCCTGCCAACAACAGGCCGAAAGATTTCTCGGAAGACAGCTTCGAGCACTTCGCTCGCAAGAACTTCCAGGGCAAAATCCCGCCTCGTTTCAGTAGGAAGGAAATACGCCACACCGTCCTCCGATGTACTCCCGCGGCCGACAAGGAGGTAGGTGGTTATACATAGTATGTCTACACGATAATGTCAACCCTTTATAACCCCACCACTCACATTTCCGGCAGTGTCTTTATCTCTGAATAGAGGGTATTGCTCGGGTGGCCATATTCACCGGAAGGAACATAAGACCCGCCCTGAGCCTTCGGGGAGTCTATAATTAACAATTCCGCTGTTTAAGTACCGGTGTCTAAAATTAAATTATGCAGGCCAATTTTTTAACGTAGCTTTATTGTATTGCTTCGGCTCATTACGATGCATACCTAAATGATTATAGCACAAAAGTAGCATAGTTTATTGATTTTTTGCTGTCAAATATTTTTGCAATTTGTATATTAATTTAAATAATTGATTCTAACACGTTGTATTGATTTTACGAGGTGTTTACCTGATTGATGTTGATTAGAACGTCACATTAATTAACTCCTCAATCTATTGATTGTTATATAACTTCTTTGTTTTTAATTATGTATTTATCTGTCGCGTATAAATAGTAATAATAATACTTCGTATTAGTGACAGTGCCTTTCATTTGTTCTTTGTTAGTAATATCACGTAATCTTCCAAATGTTTAGCAGCAACCACGTGTTGAGTGACATCGAGATGTTATTTCTAATTATGTATGCATCAAAAACATTGAATGTTTTTTTGTTTATATATAAAGCTCAACAAACAATGAAAAAAATATATATATTTTGGCCGTATATAAGGTAGCTATATGAACGGATCCAAAACGCTATTTACAAATGTCTTATCTGGACACCACTTGTAAAGGAACACACGTTGAACTCTGTAATCGACAACGACATCTTTCTCCATTCACGATCTGGGGTTATAGCTGTCGGTAAAAAAACTTAGCAAATATTAAAAGTGACAGACTGTCTCTTGTCTCCCCGTCTGCGTATCTCTCTCGTCACACGCCCTGTAATTACATGTTATCGTCACGACTAGGCTGCGAGGAAGATCTTCAAGATCCTGTTACGGTTCATGGGAGACGTCACAGATTACAGACACAACATGACCAAGTCGAGCCAACCGGTACGTGTGAGACAGGGTCCGAAAGGACACCAGATCGAAACCCGTTATCTTATCAACATTTGGATGCACCAACGACGCTGGTTGTTCAGTGATAACAACAACAATAAGTAATAATTACATCTAGAACAGGACCGCCACCAAATGTTGGACATCAATACACACAGGGAGAAACACCGAGTAAAATATTACACCCGTCAACTGATTTATCAGTAGTAAACATGGTGTTTGCACAACAGCAACCAAAGCCAACGCCAACAATAATTATAAATTATAACAACAACAATGATGTCAGCAATTACCACAGGAACAACAGTAAAACCACGTTTGTAGGAAGAGTTACAATAGTTGTAACCAAGAGCTATAATAGTTGTAACAACACCAGCAACTGTGGTTGTAGTGCTATCGCCGCCGCAACTGACAAACTTGTAACTTCTTTCAGAATATGGGCTCCATAATGACACGTTTGAAGAAGGAGATGGGCATTGACACCACAGCTCAAGTGCGGGGGAACCGACCTCTCGTTGGAGAAGTAAGTCACGTGATGAGCGCGTTCACGTCATCTTTCACCAATCTGTCTCGGATCACCAGTAACGACATAAGCAGAAAGTCATGCAAATGACCATCGAGTGAAACATTCTTCAGTAAAATTATCTACCGCTAATATAGGTATAAAAGAATGTCGATGACATATGCGATTAAGGACACCGACTATTTAATTTAAAACGCTTTTTTTACCTGTCTTCGACAGAGAGGAGTGTCGAGATAAATTGGATGGCAAGATGGATGAATGAATTACGTGTGTGTGAATGATTGGATGAATTATTGGATGCACAGAAGGAAATTTACAATGGTGCTTTCAATGGAGGATGCTTGGATGTTTCTGTAGAAGGGTCCACGTGTCCGTAGAAGCGTAAGAATGATGGGTACATGTTATAATTAATGGTTGGGAAGATGAATGTATGAATGAACTGTGGGCTGTCTGTCTGGCTGGCTGGCTGGCTGGCTGGCTGGCTGGTTGGCTGCTGATGTAACGGAGGGATGGACGAACGGACGGACGGATTCACATCTAAGCTAATGGAAGGATGCGTTGATCCTTGTATAAGATGCGTTATAGAAATGTTTCTCAGGGAGGACGTCGACACTCCAGCATCTCTAGAAAACTAAAACAAATATGACAGAATGGGTATTGTTAATGGAATCGAATCCATACACTAGTAACTAGCTTTTGAATTAACATTATGATAGAAAACTGTGCGACTTTCTAACCTGGCGGCCATCTTGAATGTGCTACCATCGTACTGTTTTAGTATCAACTTTTTCAAGTTTAAGATCTAATATTCAGTGAACTGGGTTTTTAAATACCAATCACGAGACTTTCCGACTCAACGTATTCCGTATTTCACGCGTCCAGGACGACGATGACCTGCCGATGACCGGCCTGCCCAACAAGCCCCGGATGGGCACGATGAGCAAGCTGACGGCGACTATTGCAGCGCGGTTCTTCCGGGCCCGAAGCAGGGCGAGTGTCTGGCAGATGCTTCCGCTGGAAGAGACACTCAGGGGCTCCCTCGACCAGATCCACTTCATCATCGGCTACGGTCTCCTCCGGCCGACTCTCAGGTGCGAGATTCTTGTTGATTTGACGGCGAGCAACATGATTCATTAATGCGGTCATCTCTCGAAAGCGGACATATGTTAAGAATTGTCTCTATGCTGCAGTGCGCTTGATTTATTGTTTATTTAACCTCATGTTAGACTAATTAAGGCGGATATATTTCTATGTGGACAGTCACAACAGTCCACAACTCACAAGAAACACTTTGTTTCTGTCACGTTTACTGAAGTAGTTTTGTGTCAGTCGATTGGGTGGCCTTTCTAAATGTGTCTCTTTGTACTTAGAGTTAAGGAGATTGGTTGTATGATACTTGAAATCAACAACAACATGTTCTATATAATTGGATCGATTTTACTATCGTGTCGTTTGCATAGCGCTAAAAATGTATATTAATACTAGCAGCGCTTAATTAATTAATAATTATTCCGCCAGGCAGGGAAAGTAATAGTTATATTAAACGAAATACAAACAAGTACAGTATTGACGTAAGCGGCCTTAGACTCTACACAGCCCCCTTCAGTCTAAGTTAGGCTGGTGAGCTGGGCTGTTTCATAAGCGGTTAAGAGTTCACGTGTTTAACGCGTCTAAGTAAAATACGCAGTTCTGTAATTAGCGAACATATCCGTTTACGCAAATGCGTAGCGTTAGAGTAACTGCAGGTTTAATAAAACTAACCTTAGAAAGAGAAACAATGTTAACAATACTTACCACAACCTCTGTTCCTCCCTGACCAAGCGTAAGATACAACGAAGTCTCGTTTCTAACGCGGAATGTCGTGACGTAGACACTTTCTGCGTACATCGCTTTAGGATGTTCTGAAGTAAACACTTACTGTGTACGTCATTTCAGAGACGAGATCTACTGCCAGATATGCAAGCAGCTCATTGACAACCCATTCACCATGAGCCTGCCTCGAGGATGGTTTATGTTTCAGATGGTCGCTGGTTGTTTTCCGCCTTCTGACCGGGTGAGAGGTGGTCTCAATGATTTAGAGAAAAAAACTAGGGCCTGTAGTACCTTCTAACAGTTTAAACAACCACCCACCTGCACGAACACATGACTCGGTTCTTTTGGTAATCCGAGATGGCGTCCTCAAACAATAGTACACCGATTTAGGTGCAGTGGATGGGTGTACATAAACACGCACTCACACACACGCGCACACACGCAAATACGCATACACACACACACACACACACACACACACACACACACACACACACACACACACACACACACACACACACACACACACACACACACACAAAATATTCTGTGTACTTTTTTAAGAACTAAGTACGCCTTACGCAATATATATATATGCAAGTATGTTACGATATATTCTAAAAATGCAAAATTTACTGCAATTTGCAAAAGAATGACTGTCAGCAACTACTAAACTTTTGTTTTATGTTGCTAAATAACTACTATTCCTAACTGACCCATATACTATAACACACATATTGTCACATGACCAAGTGTCTTACTTACTTACGCAGATTGCCAAGTACGTCATCAAGTTTGCCGACGATGGTCCGCCCATGTACGCCACTAATGTTCGCAAACTGTTGAGGCGAACCATGACTAACGGAGAGCGTTGCCAGCCACCCGCACACATCGAGATAGAGGTGAGTGCAGGTCCTGTCGACTCGTGTCGGTGTCATTTTTAGGATGTTTTGTGGAAAATCTGCCATTCTAGGAACAATTGGACAGTGAAACAGATGCACACCATAAGGGCTTGACGAAAGCAGTTGATGAGTCTCGATAGAAGGTTTCACTACATAACGATTGGGGCCACTGTGGAAGGTCATCCAGTACTTCACGGAGTACATGAAGACTGGGAGGGTTTGGGCTGTGTACGTGGCTGCGGTGAATGAGCTCCAGTCTTATTCCGGGTTTGCTGTTCGCGGGATATTAAAATCCGGAGATGTATTGTTGTTAAATCCTTCTTCAAAACAAAACATGTAACACTTTTAGAATGCTTTAGAAAACAAATCAGACTTACATTGTTTTCGTTACTGCTCCGATACGAGCTGGCATAATTTCGGTCGTCGCTGTACAGCCAACGTGTAGTGTATGTGTGATTCGCCAGGCGGCGCTACAGGGCAAGCCACTCGACGTGTCGGTGACGCTGATGGACGGCACGACCCAGACTGTGGCGGTGGACGCGGCGTCGACGTCCAGCGAAGTATGCGAGAAGATCTGTCGCGCCACCAACCTCAAGGACCGCTTTGGCTTCGGCATCTTTGTGTCCATGCAGAATAAGGTATCGTATCAGATACGTAACGTTTCAGTATTGGATCTGCATCGCCTCCTGGGCGCCAAGGCCCAGGGGGTCTAGTCGCCTTAATTTGTAGTTAACTTTTTTGGACCGTTATTTGTTGGACAACCGATTGGTGATGCATTTCAGTAAATGCAAAGGTAATCATGTTATAAAGTTATGTACACGAGGTTAAACGCGTGATTTTCCGTAGAACCTTTCTCCTACTTGTTTCCGAAATTGGGTGTTAGCGAATTTACCAGATGGCGCCAGTGTGAACGAATTGCTTTGGTACAAGATAATTATTACTTAAATTGAGCGGTTTGTTGTTCCGTGTGGATGTAAAATATTGACTAATAATTAAATGTTTGCATAAACACTGGTAATGTTAGTGCAACCTGTGCAAGCAAAACCCAAGATAACATATTGCACCATTTTCTTTTCACCCTTCAGATAGCGTCGTTGGGTAACGGACGTGATCACGTGATGAACTCGATTTCGCAATGCGAGCAAATTTTCCGCGACCAAGACGAAGACGAGGCGAACGCTCCGTGGCAGTTGTTCTACCGGAAGGAGATCTTCACGCCGTGGGAGAACACGGTCAAAGACCCGGTGGCCACCAACTTGATATACGCCCAGGTGGTGCGGGGAATCATGATGGGAGAATACACGTGCGACTCGGTGAGGACACGCTACGTGAAAGTAGTGGTTTTGTGTATTGTGTATGCAATGAGCGCATTGGCTCAGGGGTAGAGCGTCGGACTCTCGACTAAGAGGACTGCGCTCGAATTCTGTGCTGCGGTGTTAAAACTTTGGGCAAGTTTTCACTCTACATTGCTCCAGCTGTATGAATGAGTGCATGGCTATAGACAGTGGTGGATATGTGTACGAGCAACCTCCGCGCATTAATTGCAGCATATGGTTGGATGCTTCATTTGGTTTTGTGTAAAGTTTACTTCACTGGGAAGTTGGCTTGCTTTTGTTGTAACGACAAGTAAAAATTATAATATGTGAATATTGAATCGTATTTTTAAGCCAAGGGCGGTAATGTTATTAGTAGGCAGTTCAGTGTATCATTAATATTATGTAACAGTAAATCCAATGAACATGTACGGTAATAACAATATTGAATCATACGAATCACAAATCCACACAATTACTTCGTGCGGAAGAGAGGAATAGGACGGATGCTAAATGAGCAACATTTTGGAGGAATTTGCGAGCATATAAGAACGCAATCATTTTGGTGAACTGATAACGTAACTTTAACATAAGCGACCATTATTCCTTGCGCTTTGGCGATATAATCTACCACTCTGTGCGTACATATACACACATATACAAACCCAGAATAAGAATACATTTATTATTTCAATCACTCTGTGCGTACATACACAAAACCAGAGACACTAAGATCCAATATACTACTGCAACTTTTTTAGTTGGCTTGTACAAACATTCACAATAAAATCACAAATCCATACAAGTAGCACGCATAATTACATTGTTGTCTTTTATTAAAACAAACTACCACGTGACCGACAGGAGACCGACTTGGCTCTTCTCGTCGCCCGCCAGTGCTACATCGAGCACGGCGCCAACGTGAACGTCGTGGAACTGCGCTCCCTCGTGCCGGCCTACCTGCCAGCCTCCGAGCGCGACGACGAGGACGCCCTGGACCGGTGGCTCGAGGACGTGCAGGCGGCCTACAAGCAACTGTTCCGGCGCGGGGACGCACCTCCGCCAAACTCATACCGCGTCTCTCTCGACGTCGTCAAATATGCCAAGATCAAGTGAGATCATCTGCTTTTTAGTAACGTTGACGACATCTGAATGTATCTCCTTCACTCGTGTGTAGTACCTCTTTTCTGTTCCTTCGCTTCCGTTGCTATCTATCAAGTAGTAATGAGTTTCAAAGACAAAGGTTTTCAATTGAAATTATTGACTTTCTGCGTGTTTACCGCTGGTGATAAGTCAGTTTTCCTTGTGTCGGTTTACCTGGAAATACCCACATTTACGCGTAATTAGCATGTGTAATTTATTTAATGAACATTTGGCTCGCTTTCTCGAATTTAACATTCATTCTGCATATCATATCTGATTAACTATTGTGTGCTACAGACAACCTATGGATACTCGATTATAACACACATCTATTTGTATCCTATTTGATGAACATTTTACACATCTATTTGTATCCCATTTGATGAACATTTTGCTCTTTCGACTGAAAGAGCAAAATGTTCATCAAATAGGTCTATAGTCTGATTCTAACATATCTAGTTTACATCCTACAACGTAGGACAACTGCTATATCCCAGGCAGCTCTCGTAAGTAATTTCTTTATAATTTCATTAACATTAGCATTTTGTCTGCCTCGACTGAGCTTTCGCTTTCTCAATACAGGTCTACTTCTATTCTAACTTATTACTTCTGTACACTATCTTATCGACATTGTTCTGCTTCAGATGGCCCCTCGCCTTCTCGCGGTACTTCGACGTGGTCAAGCTGGACGGTCCGGCCTGGGACGACGAGATGTTCAATCTCGCCATCAACTCGAGCGGAGTCTACGTTGTCGGCGAGAGCAGGCAGATGCTGCACAAGATGGCGTTCCACGAGATCGCGCAGGTTCTCGGGGAGAGGCACGTGACATATATATTGCATATATATATATATTTCTCCACGGAAATGTGGTGCATTTCTTAGCGTATTATTCGGATTTCCCCTTAGCGCTTCACACAAACGTGTGAAATAACGTTGTACATACCGAATTACGCAACAGCGCAGTATAATTATATCCATGCCACCTGTTAGACAACATCTGCTATAAGTTAACCTACATATGCGTGTGTCGACTAGGGTTAACCTACATATTTATTGTAATAATGCGGGTGTCGCTAGTGAATGACGTGTCCTGGTAGATATATTGTATCGTAATGAAATTAATAAGTAGTGGAGTGTAAAGTACTGTTTGTCCATGTTGTCTCTGCCCTATTTGTATTCACTGGTGAAGTATATTTCGAAATAGCTTTATTATATGATGAACTATTAATGTCAACTGTTTTATTCTCGATGTAGCGGACAAAACAGTGTGTTCCGTCACGTGATCACCTTTGAGCATTTGAACGGCGCCATGTTGACATTCGAAACTGTCGATTCCCACGATATTCGTCAACTCGTTCATTACATGACGCAAGGGATTTTACAGCGTTCAACTTTCGCTCTAGCGACACAGTACTACAGAGGTAAGGAATAGTTTATGCTACCAAATTGTGAACAAAATTATCTGAATCGTGAAAGGAACGATAACAATCATGCCAATAAGTGTTCTATAATATAATGTCGACTTTGACAACGTCCATCGTCCAGTTAAAACTACATTTTATTTAGTCATCAAATTCGCATTTCATACATTAAAATATTTTGTTTGTTTAAATCATTGTCACGGATTACGGCACACTGCAGTCAGGTGATTTGCGCTTGCTATCAAAACATGCCTCAAAATGTCTCGTGTTAATTTGCGACCGATAACGTTGCTGAAAGGTTAACTACTTCCTTTTGCTCACAGTTGCCGATATATATCAAATTAAAAATGTACTTAATATGACATTCAACGGGAAGCGTTTGTGTAATTAATGGTAACTAATGACAACGACTGACTCACGCATGGGCAGAAACATCACACGGATACATTTTAACGCATGGACAAATGTTAACACTACAGCTGTACTGTAGTTTCTGCTAAAATACACGAATTTCAACGAATTTGTCAAAAAGGAATTTAAAAAAGATGTATTTTCGTCGGAAATGTTTGTGGCGTTTGGCAAGGTTGCAGGAAATATTTCAGTCGAGCAAACTGATGTTTCAACTGTCTCAGTGTAAGCTCAACCGTTTTCGATGCTCTGTTTCTCTTCAATTAGAATACCGAATACGTAATGTTCGTTCCATCCTTGCCACTGTCTCTGCCAGTATGACACTGAGTGAGCCTGAACCTGAGTAATCTGAGTCTGAGTGAGCCTGAACCTGAGTAATCTGAGTCTGAGTGAGCCTGAACCTGAGTAATCTGAGTCTGAGTGAGCCTGAACCTGAGTAATCTGAGTCTGAGTGAGCCTGAACCTGAGTAATCTGAGTCTGAGTGAGCCTGAACCTGAGTAATCTGAGTCTGAGTGAGCCTGAACCTGAGTAATCTGAGTCTGAGTGAGCCTGAACCTGAGTAATCTGAGTCTGAGTGAGCCTGAACCTGAGTAATCTGAGTCTGAGTGGGCCTGAACCTGAGTAATCTGAGTCTGAGTGAGCCTGAACCTGAGTAATCTGAGTCTGAACCTGAGTAATCTGAGTCTGAGTGGGCCTGAGCTTGAGTGAGCCTGAAATGATAAGCTGAGGTTTTATTATTTTATTTATCTAATATATTTATTTACTTATTTAATAAGTGTATCTGTTCAAAACATTTTTATTTATTCAAGATACATAATTTTTATTACTATCGTAAATTTTCTAAAATATTTTAAATCATAAAACGTAAGTTATATTGCTGACGTTCTTTGTTCTGCTATTTATAATGATTCCGCTTTGGTCCTCCGCAGGACGAGACTCCAGTGAGATCGACCTCGACGACGGAGACCTGCTGAAGCTGTCTGTCGCCGCAGGAGCCGGTGCCTTCAGGGCCCAGTCGTGTGTGGCCACGAACCAGGCGACCGGACACACTGGACAGGTCAACTCCTGCCATCTTCACATACTCGTCACCCTCGCTGCCCCGTCTTCAGACTACCTGGTAGGTGGCGCTTCGTTACAACTTCTATTAGGAATGTTTTTACCTCTTCCTGATCGCCTACGAGACAGCAGTGGAATTTGGGCTGTATTTTTGTACGTATCTTTCTACTGTTGCCCTCCACTGATTTGTGTAAACTTCTCTCTCACTCACTCACTCACTCACTCACTCACTCACTCACTCACTCACTCACTCACTCACTCACTCACTCACTCACTCACTCACTCACTCACTCACTCACTCAGTCACTCACTCAGTCACTCACTCACTCACTCACTCACTCACTCACTCACTCACTCAGTCATCTCTCTCTCTCTCTCCTCTCTCTCTCTCTCTCTCTCTCTCTCGCTCGCTCGCTCGCTCGTCGACGTTATATATGTCGTTATAGAATTTTCCATCTTCCACTTCTCCTACCATCTTTCATCACCTACTTCTATTTCAAATGCTCTCATTCAGTATGTTGCCTATTTCGCTGCATAAAACTCGAGTGATAACGGTAGTCTTTATTGTATTAATAAAAATATTTCCTTTCAGCGACTGCTCCGTGCTTCAAGCAGACACCGAATCACCAACACAGCGCCATCTACCGAATACCGTTCAGACACTCTCTACAGCTCGCGCAGCGGAGATTCGCGGAACTCGAGGAGCAGCGGCCATCTTGAAAACGGACGAGAGCGTCGTCTGACGTCGATGAGCAGCAGTGGTTCGGGCCACCCCTGGTCTTCTCGGTCGTGGTCGAGAGAAAACTCCATTCCCGCTGACGGGACGGAATAACGCTGCATCCGGGAACGTTGTGGGGCTTCATTCCGAATTGTCTGAGGCGGTTCGGTTGTGTCGTCTGAAATGCGTGGACATGTAAAGTGCTGCGACCTCCACCGCAATGCTTGAGCCGTCACCGTGACGACCTGCACGCGATCGCTTCCTGCACACGCCAAAGACAATTTCCGCTCCGAAAGCGAAGCACCTGCATAACTTAGACGGCGGTCGGGGAATAGTGGCGCCACCTTCAGTGAACTCTATTTTTATTTGACTTAATTATTATTTATTTGTGTATTCCCAATTTGTTCCATTTACATTTAAATACGACAACGCAATTAACGTTATTGGCATAGCAAGCACATTTCTATATGGCTTAGATATGCACAGTGTACACGGCAGAGTCAATTATCTCATTTCGAGCAAATTCGATGCATATAAGTAACGGCGTGCATGTATTTATTATTATCACGAGGAAATTTAAGCAAATTTGCTTGGGTTAGGAACACGACAGTATGTATAGACGCCTAAATTCATTATCATAGCGTTAAGGATTATTTTCTTCTGCAGTTAGTTTACGTTGTTACTCCGTTATGTTCACCCGCATTTAATTAGTCGTGTTTCTGTCGCCTTTTGCATATTCCACTGTTTACTTACTCCTTCGTGCCGTGTGCCACGTGACGCGTTCGCACGAGTTCTCTCCATATTGCTCTGTTTGGAGCAGTTTAGCAGCTGAACCCTTTGACAGTAAATTCGTCAGTTTGTAGTTTTTTCTTCCATCGTTCTTTCCAGTGCAAATTTAATTTGGGTCTACTCTAATTTTATATCCTTAACAGTGATCTTGAATATCTGCAAATGATCGACATCACTACGCTCCAATAAGACACTGTCACGGTTGTGTCATGGAAATAGTATCCTCGTTAATACGGCAGTGGATATTTGCGTTTTGAAAAAAAGAACTCATCGGATTTGTAATAATGATTTTTAGTAGAGAGCTCTTTATCTCAGTGAAGCGATCCCTATGCCAGTGTTGGTTTTGCTGATATGTTCATCGTGTATAACTTACGATTATGGCTAGGGTCCATCTTATTTTAGGGTGAGGCAGACATGTTGTCGACTTATTGCCTGGTTGGATGTGGCGTTGGAGATGGTCTGGAGTTGGTGTTAAACGTTCACATGCCTGAAATGAACACTGCATTTAAATATATAACTCTGCATTAATTATGTGCGTTGCAGCTACAGAAGAGGCATTGGAGTATATCGGTCTGTATATGTTTTTTATTCTATAAATAGTTTGTGTTTCGTTTGCGGTCGAGACTCTTATCTGTTACTTGTTCACAGTTTAACGGCCTGGTGACCACCGATCAATGTATAGTGGTTTACGAACGGTTGGGTGACTGACTGTGTCTTTGACTGAATGTGCGTATGGTGAATAGCGGGTAAATAATGAACTAATGACATGTGCAGTCTCTGTGAAGTTTACGACGACATGCCTCCAGGGTCAAACTTCTATTCTACATTAAACAAGGGACCTCCCAAAAATGTCGAACACATTAAAATACTTATAATATGTCGTGTCATTAAGAACACGGAAATAAGTGCACAGGTTCGGTACTCATTATTGAATTTTATTTTAACTTGTAAAATGCTGTTTTGTTGCCTTCCGTCTTCCCTGCTGTTCAGCATTGATGTGGGGAACAAAACTGCCGAGCCACTCGTGTTTCCCCAAAGCTATCTATCACAGCCCCTTCTGCCCATCTTTCTCCCTGTCTCGATCTTTTCATATCCTGTTTCGCATAGTCTTTCCGTCTCAGCTTTGACCTTCTCCATTTCTATGTCCTCTGTGTTTTCCACCTGTGTCTGCTAAATTCCCTGCAATCTTCCTTGTCGTCTGATTAACAATCAACACTGTTTTGTTTCGTGGTCCCTTCTTGTGTGTATACAATATACTCATGCTTATTGGATAGCATTAAGTAGCGGCATTGTATTTTATAGTAATCAAGATTAATTAAAAACAATTGTAATACCGATACAATTCATTTGCCACTATTTTGAGAAAGTGAGCTATGTGTAGGCCACCATAACATCATTTCATTGATTTATGTTAAAGTGGAAAACGGTTGACATTGTTATCTTTATAAATATCATTTGTACATCTGAAATGCCTCAATGAGGAGGAATTAAATTTTGTGACAACTGTTTTAAAATATTATGAAGTTGTCAATGATATCAGTAATGGGATCTATATAAACTGAATACTTTAAAATAGAAGTGTGGTTTCATTCGTAACACTTTCCTGGTATCGTACTGCGTTGTGTACTTATATTCAATACAATTTGCCAATTCGTTTGAACATTCCATATCGACTTGTTCGTGTTTTCCATGGTTTTCGGTAAGCATGCTTCAGTCCAACTTGTCGCAGGGTCCAAAACAAGTGTAACGATTAGCACGGGGCATATCGCAAGCTTTATGTGCACATTCTGATCTGGGGTGAGGAGTCAGACCACATTTGCATTTTCCATACGCGACCATTATAACGTTTTCTTCATTTCCTACTAATCTTGAAGAGCTCTGTAATTGACAATATTTACCCTCCATAGACAGAAGTTCTGTGAAAAAAAATCGTGAACTTCTCATACCTCAGGCTCCCACAAACTTCTTTCTAACCTTACACCCCTCCATTTCTGCTTGAACCACCCACGGATTGCCCCTGATTACGTCACCAAGCAAAATGACAACTGCATTAATACGCAGAAATGCACCGACTGACAGCTGTCATAATTTGACAGCTGTTATGCCACGCTGCACAAAAACATCATTTTTACTCACTCCACACTACACATGTGCTCACAGAAATTCAGACAACCTGCATAATGCTGATTTTATAGGGCACTCTTTGGTCGCACGGGTAATGGCGGACGAACACCTTATTGTGGTCTTACGCTGCCAGGACCCAGAGCCGTAACATTTGAGAGAGCAGGAGCGCTGAATGGGGTATCGGGCTTACAATAACCGTGACCCAGATACAGAAGATAAGCCTTTGGGGTTTGATGAATGTTGCTCAAAGAGGGACGAGAGCTGCCCTCAATTCCAGTATTGGGCAACAGTCATGTGACTGGAGCTGTGTTTACTGGTCTTTGTGCGGTCCCAGCGGCAGTCTTCCTTCAACATGTACCTCGATGCTCTGACAGAACTTGTCCCAAGTGAAGCTCACACAAATTTATATAAAGTATAAAATTACTTAATTACTAAACTAAAACTTCGTCTGCGTGTTTTCTATGCGATTAAAATTATTCATCCAATGTTCTTGTGAATTACACATTGAACATAATTCTTCCACAATGAATCGGAATGCAACCGCACAATATAATACGCGGTTAAAATTATGTTTTTCTTCAATTTATGCGAATTAACATTGAACAAAATACTATTACAATTAATTGGAATGCGACCGCACGTTAACGCAGTTAAAATGGTAAATGTATATAAGCTTCACTTGCGTCTCATAAAGGTTTTCTTCCAAATTAGCGACACTACATAAGACGTCTGTTAAAAACAGCAACCGTTTTCTTGTACACCGAATGCTGAAAAGAACGTTAGCAAACATGATAGCAAAAAAGTATAATTCTCTGTACACGACTTCATTTCAGTTTCATATAATTATTTAAATAATTACTGGTTATTTTTGTATTTCATGTACTTCACGTGTCCATCCTGTTCGCCGGTGGAATCGCTACGCTACGATGCGTTGCTGTTCAGGTTCGGTTGTTATAATTATTTTTGAGGGGGTGCATGGGCACGAGTATGGCTGCAGTGGACTTGACGATATGTTGTTAAATCATAACCATTACATTAAGGCTATGAATGCTTGCTCGGCTCAGTGTTCAATACTGCATGTCGCTGAGTCGCCGGATCAACGATTAGCGAATGGCAACCGAAACACCGGCCCGCGATCTTTAATCGTCCCTAGCTTCACCTACGGCAACGGCTTGAAGCGTCCTTCGCCTTCAGCGACACTGTAGGCCCTACGTGCACCGAAACTGGATCTTTCTCAAAGTCGATAGAGCGGCCGACCAAACAACAAAACGAAACTTCTGTCGGACATCCGCGGTGCTTCGACAAGAAGACGTCAAGTGCGAGATATATGTCGCTGTTGTCGTTGACATTGTCATATCTGCGTCTGTTAAGACATGCAGGCGGCGATCGGCCAATGGTTAACAAAATTGAGACATTTGTAGTGTGTTGCCATGGTGACGTTCTTTGTAGACGTGAACAATACAGTCACGTCATCGTTTACGTACGTGAACAATGCTGTCACATGGATTCTGAACGCGTCGTTTCTAACGATCGGTGATGATGACGACGGGAAATCCATTGAGTGTTGCCATGATGACAATTACGTTATGTGTATGACATGAACATTGACATTAATTTTCGTGTCTTTCTTTAGATTTTTGTTGTTCCATACCCGTTCGCATAGTCTACCGAAGGCGCTGTTTGCCTTTGCTAGCCTACTGTCCATTTCTTTGTCTATTTTGGCATCATATGTGGGAATGCATCCTAAATAGCTGAATTGGTGGACTGTTTTCAGTTCAGACTGTTTGATGAAGATGCTGGGTGGATGGTACTCTCTTGTGGCGCTCTATCAATGTCTACAGAGCTGTTGTGCTGACCACTCTCCTATATGGTGCTGAGTCATGGGTGACCTATTGTCGCCATCTGCACCTCATCGAACGTTACCATCAGCGCTGCCTACGTGCCATCCTAAACATCCATTGGAGTGATTTCGTCACCAATATTGATGTCTTTGAAATGGCTCAGGTTACCATGCTCCTCAAAACACAGCTTCGCTGGGCGGGACATGTCTCCAGGATGGAAAACCATCACCTACCAAAGATCGTACTGTATGGAGAATTGTTCACTGGCCATCGTGACAAAGGGGCACCTCGGAAAAGATACAGAGACACTTTGAAAAGGTCCCTCGCCACTTGTGACATCGATTACGTCAGTGGACAACACAAGTAACCAATCGCATGAACTGGCGACGCACAGTTTACCAGGCCACCACTTCCTTTGAAACCACACGAAGGGCCAGCATGGAAGACAACAGGAGATATCAACACTGAGCAGACGTGACTATCTCGGACAGGCTTCATCAGCCATCAGCGTGCCTACACCAGACGAGGACTTCCTCCTTCTAGAATCTTTGTTCGCGAAGCAGAGCCATGAATGAGATATGAACAATACAGTCACGTCACCGTTTACGTACGTGAACAATGCTGTCAAGGATTATGAACGCGTCGTCTGTTTAGTACACGTTTCTACTGCAATAGCCTTGAATAAAGTTGTCGACGTCATTTTGTGTTTAGGTACGTTCTGTCACACCATATTACAGATTTCGCAATTTAATGTGTGTGTGTGTGTGTGTGTGTGTGTGTGTGTGTGTGTGTGTGTGTGTGGTGTGTGTGTGTGTGTGTGTGTCGTGCGTGCGTGCGTGCGTGCGTGCGTGCGTGCGTGCGTGCGTGTGTGCCCTCACTTTTCTCTCACTATATTATCTATCAACAGTCTTCACTTCCTTCTCTCCTTTGCTGTTGTTTTCGACTGTCCTGTAAACTATAATATGCAAGGGGCACGCATAATATATATTGTTTCGGCAGTCACGGTTTTTAAACTGGTCAAATAAGACGTTAACCGTTGACATACACGTATATAAACAACATTCAAAACGAGGTGGGACGACATCCTGGACACAATATACATTCCAGATTGGTAAACTGCGCGCCGAAAAAACGCGCTAACCTTTGACATGTACGAGTCATGCGCAATGTGCATAAACCGATGACAAACGGGAATAGATCGACGTTCTAGACCGTCATACCGGGTTCGAATCCTGTGCTGCGGTGTTAAAACCGTGGGCATTTTCTCTCTCTCTCTACATTGCTCCAGTTAACTAAGCTGTACGAATGAGTACCTGGCTATATAGACAGTGGTGCCCGTTTGCACGAGCAGCCCTCACGCATTAATTGCAGTGTAGCTGAACGCTTCCCAGGATCCAGCCATCCAGGTTGAGATGGTGTTTGGTTGAACAGGGAGTAATGTTTAAACTGTAAATCGCTTTGAGCAGTCCTGAGGACTGGATAATGCGCTATATAAGAACTTACCTTTACCTTCTTAACGTCCAATAACTAATTATAACTAACTTCATGACCGCAACGTCGCCAATTTGACCGCATCCGACGTCTGGTCTCGTTCCATCGAAATTCGCACAATCCTTCCTGCAGCCATTTCGCCTTGTCACCGTCGGTCGCTTGGAACGAGTATTGCACCGGTTATATAAGTGTCCGTCGTGTGTTCTCGGGTAACATAGGAGTCCGATCCTAGATCTTTGTGAAGCATGAAAAATTATTCTGGGTCCACATCTAGAAGCCGCGATATAACATGCCCGCGTACTTCGAGTTCGACGTGGAACGTTCAACTGGTTGTTACGCAGAAACAATGCACGTCACGTAACGGCAGTCCCGCATTGTCTGAATGGATAATATGTCTACACAACATTCACATAATTAATAATTTAACCGTTTAGCACTCTGGAAATAATCCACCATCGCGCACCATAATATTTATATACAAGTTCTAGTTGTTCAAAATTATCTACACTATTATTTTTTAATACCCAAAACTAAGGGGCACTGATTAAAAAGAAAAAAAAATCTTTAATCATCCCCACGTTACATCAATACATGCAACACATTCTTAACATACTTAATCTATAATGCAAAAAATATATAATATTTATGTTTAGCGCTGATCAATAATATAGCCACATAAAACGATTTTATATATATATATATTATATATTATAATAATATATATATATATATATATATATATATATATTAATTAAAAATATATATATATATAGTATATTAATATAAAGTATTAAATATAAAAAATTAATATATATATATATATATATATATATATAATATATATATATATATAATATATATATATATATATATATATATATATATATATATATATATATATATATTATTAGTATATTAACACAACAAAGTACTATAAATATAAGGACACAAAAAGTGCTAGTCTCGCTTAACCGACTGTCGATCGGCTGCTAACTATTCCGAGAAGACAGTCTGGTGATTCTGCCGGCCTTTGAATATTATCCGCGTGATCTAAACAATGCTGCCACTTCACGGACACTGGTTAATCCTGCTGTTGTTTCAATTTTTTTAAACAACTGCAAATTTGTATTTCTATTTATTTTGTGTTAATATAAGTTTAATTTTGAATAGTTTTTATAATACAGCATTATTTGATAAAAAGGTTTCCTTATTTAATTTGTCAGCTATCCGTGTGGGGCCAAACAATGCTGCCACCTCACGGATACTGGTTACTCCTGCCGTAATTCTTATTTTAAATTCTTATTTTATAAACAACTGTAAATTTGAACTTTTACTTATTTTTGTGTTAATGTAAGTTCAATGTTGAATACTTTTCATAGGATATCAGTATCTTGTAAAAGTATATCGTTAAATAATTGAGTAATTAGTAAACAACTGTTGATTAATTTCATTGATGCGTGAACGTGTCGTCAATTTGAAAGTGAAAGACGGTGGATAAAAAGAAGAACATATTTTATTTAAAAAGAAGAGCCTACAGCAGTTTCACCTTATTGTTTCATTCTTTTCAGTTTCACCTTACGGTGTGGGCTAGCTGGGTCGACGTTGATACCTGAACATCGATCGACCAATATTATTCCCTCCCCATTCCCCATTCCCAATGCATTCCCGTACAACGTTGTAAATATAATAATGAACTAATCGTGACAATGTGGAACGCCATGTCGGCTTTGAAAGTATTGCCTAAATGACGTCACTGTTTAATTGAGTCTCGTTATCAAAGCATTATCCGTATTTCCACAACAAAACTTACGTGTTTGATTCAATAAGAAAGGTGACGCGCCACCTACAGGGATAACAATTCAGTTGCTATTTCGCACTGTGGTCGCAAGATGTCGCATGCCTCAGTTCAGCGCTCAAGACCTGCCCTGTCTTGTAAGAAAATGACTAAATAATTAAGTAATTAAAGAACTCTTTATTAATTTCATTGATGCGTGGACGAGTCGTCAAATTGAAAGAGGGTGGATAAAAAGAAGAAGACATTTGAAAAAGAATAGCCTACAGCACCCGGTATTCCCAGGCGGTCACCCATCCAAGTACTAACCGGGCTCGACGTTGCTTAACTTCGGTGATCGGACGAGAACCGGTGTTTTCAACGTGATATGGCCGTAGACGAAAGTTCTTGTTTGCGGCTCGGTATTTATATTAGGTTCGTATTGTCGCGTCGCAAGGTTTCATTCTTTTCAGTTTCACCTTACGATGTGGGCTAGCTGGGTCGACGTTGATACCTGAAAATCGATCGACCAATATTATTCCCTCGATCCCCATTCCCCATTCCCAATGCATTCCCGTACAACGTTGTAAATGTAATAATGAACTAATCGTGACAATGTGGAACGCCATGTCGGCTTTGAAAGTATTGCCTAAATGACGTCACTGTTTATAATTGAGTCTCGTTATCAAAGCATTATCCGTATTTCCACAACAAAACTTACGTGTTTGATTCAATAAGAAAGGTGACGCGCCACCTACTTGTTCGGTTGTCTTAATGATCAGGAAGCCAGCTTATTTATTTATTATTAATCATAATTGATGACGTAATCTTTTTTATTTTTTTATTATTTATAAGATTAATTTATGATTTTTTGTAATAAATAACAAGGTTTTACAAAGTGTTTCTAATCAGGAGATATTTCCATACTTTTTTATATTGTAATTATCAATGTCATTTACATATATTAGTAATTATTTATATCTCTTATTTATTATGGTTGTTTTAGTATGTTATATTTGTCATTTCTGTCAATGTCTGTCATGTGTATGTCAAGGACCACAATGGAAATAAGTGCGTGCACTTTTTGTGTTATCCGAATATTTAAATGTACCTTGTATTTATATATTATGCATATGTGTACAATGTTTTACATTTTATATTAAATAAATCAATCAATCAATCAATCAATCAATACAGGGATAACAATTTAGTTGCTATTTCGGACTATGGTCGCAAGATGTCGCATGCCTCAGTTCAGCGCTCCAGACCTGCCCTGTCTTGTAAGAAAATGACTAAATAATTAAGTAATTCTCTCTCTCTCTCTACATTGCTCCAGTTAACTAAGCTGTACGAATGAGTACCTGGCTATATAGACAGTGGTGCCCGTTTGCACGAGCAGCCCTCACGCATTAATTGCAGTGTAGCTGAACGCTTGATTGAACAGGGAGTAATGTTTAAACTGTAAATCGCTTTGAGCAGTCCTGAGGACTGGATAATGCGCTATATAAGAACTTACCTTTACCTTCTTAACGTCCAATAACTAATTATAACTAACTTCATGACCGCAACGTCGCCAATTTGACCGCATCCGACGTCTGGTCTCGTTCCATCGAAATTCGCACAATCCTTCCTGCAGCCATTTCGCCTTGTCACCGTCGGTCGCGTGGAACGAGTATTGCACCGGTTATATAAGTGTCCGTCGTGTGTTCTCGGGTAACATAGGAGTCCGATCCTAGATCTTTGTGAAGCATGAAAAATTATTCTGGGTCCACATCTAGAAGCCGCGATATAACATGCCCGCGTACTTCGAGTTCGACGTGGAACGTTCAACTGGTTGTTACGCAGAAACAATGCACGTCACGTAACGGCAGTCCCGCATTGTCTGAATGGATAATATGTCTACACAACATTCACATAATTAATAATTTAACCGTTTAGCACTCTGGAAATAATCCACCATCGCGCACCATAATATTTATATACAAGTTCTAGTTGTTCAAAATTATCTACACTATTATTTTTTAATACCCAAAACTAAGGGGCACTGATTAAAAAGAAAAAAATATCTTTAATCATCCCCACGTTACATCAATACATGCAACACATTCTTAACATACTTAATCTATAATGCAAAAAATATATAATATTTATGTTTAGCGCTGACAA
>JAODUO010000981.1:97500-175290 GCA_025642075.2 Ridgeia piscesae
ACCTGAAAATCGATCGACCAATATTATTCCCTCCCCATGGCCATTCCCCATTCCCAATGCATTCCCGTACAACGTTGTAAATGTAATAATGAACTAATCGTGACAATGTGGAAGTTTTGCCTAAATGACGTCACTGTTTAATTGAGTCTCGTTATCAAAGCATTATCGTATTTCCACAACAAAACTTACGTGTTTGATTCAATAAGAAAGGTGACGCGCCACCTACAGGGATAACAATTCAGTTGCTATTTCGCACCGTGGTCGCAAGATGTCGCATGCCTCAGTTCAGCGCTCCAGACCTGCCCTGTCTTGTAAGAAAATGACTAAATAATTAAAGAACTCTTTATTAATTTCATTGATCCGTGGACGAGTCGTCAAATTGAAAGAGGGTGGATAAAAAGAAGAAGACATTTGAAAAAGAATAGCCTACAGCACCCGGTATTCCCAGGCGGTCACCCATCCAAGTACTAACCGGGCTCGACGTTGCTTAACTTCGGTGATCGGACGAGAACCGGTGTTTTCAACGTGATATGGCCGTAGACGAAAGTTAACGTTTGCGGCGCGGTATTTATATTAGGTTCGTATTGTCACATCGCAAGACTTCCTTATGTTTTAACTCTGTTTTATTATATGCTGTATAGCTACAGTTTATTAGCTACATACTATTCCCCAACCATCACACGTTTGTGAATATTTATCCACTAGAGGGAGAAAGTGTTTGAAATGTTAGCATGGTGGCTCCATCTTGCGAGTATTGAAACATTAACAAATCTTGCTTCACGCGCCAGTATGGGTTTAGGGTGATTAGAGACACTATCTAAACTATAGTAGTCTATATCATAATTATTATGATTAAGTTGGCAACCCACCACATTTTTGTTGACTTGAATGTTTATTGCTGAACGCCCCATGTGTGACTTTATACATACACAATAAAAACTGTAAAATAATGATTCCAATTAACATACATTATTACACAGAAATAATTGATTTGTACAGAGTTTTAAATGGTAGTGTCTTTATTTGTTAGGCTTCTCGTGTTCTGGTATACAAATCAGAACATGTGTGTTAGATGGGATCATATATACTCAGATTATTTTGGTGTTTCGAATGGTGTTAGACAAGGTGGTATTTTGTCACCTCTTCTTTTCAATTTATATATGGATGATCTAAGTGATAGACTAAACAAACTGAAGATTGGGTGTTGTATAAATGGAATTGTGGTAAACCATATAATTATTATGTATGCAGATGATCTTGTTTTGATAGCGCCATCTGTTGCTGGCATGAATAAGATACATAAATTGTGTGAAGGTTTTGGTTCCCATCATGATATAAAATACAACCCAATGAAAAGTTGTAGTATGTCCTTTAGATCAAAACTTCTCAAAGGAGTAACTTTACCCAAGTTTGTCTTGAATGGTGAATATATTGATGAGGTTGAGCAGTCCAAGTACCTTGGGCACATTTTCACAAATGATCTAGCTGACAATGCAGACATTGCAAGACAGTGTCGACAGCTCTATGCTCAGGGCAATATGATTTTGCGTAAATTTCATGTGTACTCCAGATGTGAAATTGACTCTATTTCGCACTTATTGTACCCCAATGTACACATCACAGCTATGGTGGAGCTCATATCACAATATTTTGAAGATGTTTTTTGGGTTATCTAAATTTGAAAGCACAAGTATGTTATGTACCTATGTAAATGTCCAATGCTGTCAGTCTGTTATAAGGAGCTTGGTGTACAGCTTTTTGCTTCGTTTGGACGGCTCTGACAATGTCTTTGTACAGTCCATTCTCAGATCTAGTCTGAACTTTGTCTCTAGAATCAGAGTACACTGGATGAATATGCTTTACACAACCAACTTTACCTCTTACTGATAACACATATTTTTCTTTTCTACGGGTTCCTGTTTGCAATATATATTTCCATCCAATTTGTTTAGCGATCTGGGCTGAGAGCCCTGTGCTACTGTCTGTTGCTGGTGCTATGGACCACAGTATTACTTGTATATGCTTATTTCATGTATGCTGAAGAGTCTGGAATAAAGTTATTATATTGTATTGTATTCCATTTGCAGAATTGGTGTAGGCTACTATGGGTTAAGTATATTTTGAATACTGAGTAAATTGCACATTTCAATTCTGGAATTAAATTTCGCCCCGTCATAAATGTCACCTGAACTACCATTTACAGACAGTTCCCCTTAAACCATTCATTTTGATCTTTACAAGCTGTAATATATACTGCATATTTGGACAACTCTAAGTCTGTAATTACAGTCATTTTCATAATAAAAAATATATATAAAATAAAATACAGCAAAAATTAATGAAAGACAAAATTATGGCCAGAACATGTACAGTTCTCTAGACTATAATGGTTTTGATATGGTCTGAATTCCAATTAAATAAACCATGTTTTTATAACCATCATGGGTATTGCACTTGTTTTTGCAAGCCTTATAGGGGTGCAGTTGAAGACTATAATTATATATGGTGGCATAGCTGGGGATTTTTGGGAGCCTGCCATCATGGATCACAAAATGCAGACCCAAAAATATTCTACGGGCTAGATAATTATACCCCTGTAGGTACTCTTCTGAATGTCATGTAATTTGAAGATCATAAATAAAGACATTCCATAGTGCTGTGCATTTTTAGAATTAAAGCGTAAGTCACCACCCTTTATTCAAATATTTAAAGAAAACATCCAAAGACTGCCACCAGATGATAACACTGTGAGCGTTCAGACCAATCCAATGCAGCTAGATGTAGACATTACTAGATAATCATACGCATTCACTTGTGGGTCTTAAAGATGTTTGCTTAGTCCTACAGTATTCATGCATGACTGCTAAGTTAGCCAGAATATTCGTTGTGCGGAAAAAATGAACTTGAAACCAAAGTTGAACGTTTTATCTGCTATCCTCACTTGCGGTAATCATCTGCAGGACATTTGTGAACTTATACTTTGTCCCAGTTTGTGAACAGGTCCATGGGAACCCTCCAATTTTAAGTGCATTTCTGGGCACATGTGCTTGCCTTATTTTACCATTATTTCTAAAAGCTTTAAATGGGCGATACTTATATTGTTGCAACCTGAACTAAAAGTGTTTGCTAAATAAAAGACACCATCAAGTATAAAATAATGACAGATAAACATCACTTGTTTATAAAATATTTACTCGTAATGAGAATTTAAATTACACAAATGCATGTACAAACGTAACTGCAACAATAAAATATCAATGGTCAGGCAATGTGATTGAGTTTTAATAGAGTGCATCTATGTACGTAAGTAAAAATATGACGTGATTAAAGTGTGTATCTACACAACCTGCTGAGAGCACTCATCTCACTTCCAGGAGTCGACCTATCAAAAACGGTGACAAATATGACAAATTGGCAAATTCAACACAGAACACACACCGAGATGAATGACAATGTGGTTTTCGTAACCCTGACACATTCCCATCGCTATTAACAAAGTCTCTTATATTACAAGCTTCAATAGGGTGACTCTTTATATACACACACACACACATACATGACCTCCATTCGCTATACATAATTCACTTGTGCATTTGGGTTGATTTTCTCCCGTGCCGGAGTACTGAGTTTATCGTTCGTGCCACCATAGAGGCTTCGCAAGTGACTGACACTCCAGGAAAACCTGCCTGACGACAGCGTCGGTGATGCGTCCATGTCTGATGTACTCGTCCTTTCAGTTTCAACTGCTTCACTCTCACTAGACGACACCACCGCTGGCTCGCACTCAACACTGTTCCCACGTAGCACAGACTCTGACACCACGGTGCTGTTCACGCAATGCATACTACTTGCACTAGTCCTGCGATTTGACACCAGGGAATAGTCGAAACTAGTCTGCTGACAGTTGTCCATTAACGGGCGGTCGTTAATGAGAAGGTGTTTTGTTGGATGCACGGGAGGCACCCATCGCCGCTTACAGTTTCCCTCCTCCGGTGGCGGGCTCGATATAACGGCGTAGGAATACTTCGGCTGCGTTGGCGGTAAATCTTCTGGGTCGGGACACTGGTAACATGGCTGGCTGTATTGCTCCGCCATTTCCTGGTGCCATCGTTTCGATCGCATTGAACGGATGCCACTGCGTCGTGACTGTCGAAGTTGTGGGTTTGTGTTCTCCTTCATCGCCGGGGGAGGAGTGGGTGCTTTTGTGCTGTAACTGTCGTCGTCACTACTGCTTTCTGGCGGGGGCGCGTGCCGGAACTTCAACACACTGTGGAAATGTTCCGACGAATCACTCTTGCTGCGTAGAATATCGGCTTGTGATCCGCCATTTTTCATGTCGTTCAGCTCGGCGAGGCGGGTGTCAGACAGTCGCTGTGCACGGTGTCGTTCCGCTTGACGTCGCCGTGCGCTCAACCGACTCTGCTTACGACTGAGTTCCTCTTTCTTTGCGTCGAGCACACGCTCGAACTCTGCACTCGTGCAGGTTTTCGTCGGCTCCATGACGCCTGCGGAGTTGCACCTGTTCTTTGCGGCTTCCTCCTTCAGGGCCTCAGCACGGAAGCACGCCTCCTCATAATCAGGCAGAGGCTTCTTCTGGGTTTGCGGCAGAGGCGTTGACACCTTTTGATCATCTCCACTTCCCAGGTCACCATTGGACATGACCCTTGGCACGGGGGGCGTGTTGAGTTGTGCTGCGTATCGCTGTAGAGACTCCTCATACATCCTCTTGGCACGTGCACTGTTCACTGTCTGCTCAAGAATCTCCTCCTCCGAGATGTCCAATGTCATTTCACGATCAGGCGACGGTTGCCGTGGAAACGAGCTGCTTCGTCTGCGGTCGCTCTGGTGATACGACAATTTCTGTGGTTCGCAACGCGGCTGGTGCGCCATCTGCTGCTCAACATGTGAATCACTGGAAGAGCGTTCGACAGACGAAGCCAATTGGACATGCGACAACAATGTCTTGTTCCCAGCGGCCATTTCTGGGTGGACGTCATCAAGCAACTCATTGCTACTGCTCGACAGTTCATACGATGACGTTCTGTTTCTGCGATACGTCGAGTCAAGCGACTGAGTCATCTGGGGCTCCATAGGTGGTGCCACTGCTATAATATCACTCTCCTCGAAGCTACGCTGGATCCGATACAGGTTTGAAGCTGCAGGAAACACGTCAGCCCCCTTGCCCGTCATGCCCTTTAGGGGGCGTTTGCGTAGAATGCCATGGGTTGACGCAACAGGCTGCGGGGGTGGCTGCTGTTGAACAACTGTCTTCTCGGTCTCAACAGGGAAGTCACAACTCTGGAGGGAGCAGGGCTGGTGAACCAACGTCCCTCGCTTGGTACCCCGCCCTAAACTGGGCACCACAGAATAGCTGGGGTGTGACAGGTCATGCGATCGTTGACGCTGCTTCGCATGCGACATCGTCGACACTGCACTCATGACAAGTGCGACAGATTTGAGCTCCTCGTTGATGGGCACGGGCATTGGCAAACCGCGACTGACACTGACGACAGGCTTCGTCTGTGTCACTGTTTTTGACACTGTCGACACAGTTTTCTGCGTCTTCTTTTCCGACGTAACCATTTGCTGGAAGTCACTAAAACTACGGCTAACTGGCAGGGGTCCAGAACCATGCGCAGGTGGAGGTGACAATGACGTGTCATCCTTTGCGACATTGACACACCTCTTCTCGGCATCGACGTCACTTGACGGTTCACTGGAACGATGGATCAGGTGACCATTGATGTACATACTTGCCCCACTGTTGGAGCGTCGCAGTTCTCCCATGTCTTGATTCCCTTGCAGCACAAGGAAGTCTTCGCAAGATATGTCACTATAATCGTCGAAACTCCTCGTTGCTTCGTCCGACTCACGCTTCAGTGTCTTTGTCACAGTTTTTGTCACCACAGGTTTCTGCACTGGCAATGGCGATGGCACAACTGGCGTCGAATCAGAATGTTTCAATGGCAACAACTTTGGCAGACCGGTTTTGTCTTCTGATGACGATGTCATTGGGCTGGTTGACTGCGAAGGGATTGATGATCCGTTTTTCCGTGATTTCCGTTTCGGAGGAATCGGAGTTGGCATCGCGCTGCAGAGAAGCGACGAATCAAAACTCTTGCTCAGCGTGTTCGAATTGTCCGACAATGTCGCCGATGCAGCGCCCTCTACTTGTGAGAGACTGTGGCGGAAACCGGACGGGGGAATGCGTTGTGCTCCTGAGGCTGCCGGCAGGATTGTGTTCTCATTCTCCAGCGCGTCTTCGCTGTACAGTTGTACGTCACTGTTTGTGAGCCCGGAGTCACGACTGAGGTTCGTCGGGGAAAGATGTTTCTGGTTCATCTGAGGGCTGATCTCTCCCTCCATGCCATAGAGGTCTCGCTCCAGACTGTCCAGGGACGAGTCGTTGTGGCGGTTCAGGTCTGAAGACACAAACAATAAGCATGGATCAGTAAGCAGTTCTGTGTTCTTGTGTACTTGAGTATACAGCGGGACACAAACAATGGGTCATGTCATGAATACAATGCAATGTCATAAAAACAGTAACCAGTAATGACATTCTCCCTTTTTTCGATCATGTTGTACAAACTATCAGTGACATTCAAAGTATATAGTTTGTTGAATTTTTCAACGAAATCCAAATACTGGTCTTCGCCATATTTTTCACTGTCAATTCCCCTTGCTATGATGTTGAGAATATTTATAGTTATCAATGACAGCCCTATATTAACTTATTTATAGTAATCGGATACTTGTAAACTCCTTACATTGTTTGCTAGCATCCTTTTTGTATGTTTTTGCTTGCTCATCGACTTAATATCAACTATTAGTAAAAATATGATGACTGACAATTCGAGGTTACAAAAATTAAACACTTTAAAAAATGCGCCTGAATGGATACAGGGCAACAACAATGATCACGAGAACTCACTCAAGTGGCAAGGTCGCTTCGTGGATAGCCAACATGCTGTGCATACTGTCAGAATCGGTACTCGATTCTGTGACATGCGATGGCGGTGGACACACTACGTTTGCGTCATCGGTCGCAACAACATCCACTGATGGACATTCGAATATCTCGAGAGCGTGTTCGATGAGAAATTCAATGAATCGAGGCACGTTTTCCCTTGCATCCATGTGCGTGTTCTTATCCTTCTCCTTCTCCGTGCTCGCTGCATCGCCATGTTGCCATAGCAACGACTGCCCGATGCATACGGCAAGGTTGAACGACGTCATGCAGTTCTCGTCCGAGTTCTCACTGATCCGATGCAGCAGAAACATGACGCACGTCAGCAGTCGACGGTGTGCTGACGGCAGCTGTGTCAGCAACCTATAAGAATATAATATTTTAATGTCATCCTTTCTCATGGCAGGAAAGTGGCCAAATTAACTATCAGGAAATAGGCATTGTATTTTTAATTTGAACATTTAGTAAGCTTGAATATGTGTCCTTGATCTGAATACAAGTATTAAATTAAGTTATTTTACTTTGTTGGCATTTCTTTTTATTTTGTACTTTGTGAAATGAATCAACCAGACGTATTTTTCTGGGACCCACTGAATTTCACAAACTGATGTAATAATACATTCATCTGAATAACAATAACTACATGTTTTTTCATTGTAATTAGCTGGATATAAATGAAAACATGGTTTTAATATGGAAAACAGGAGATAAATCTATTTCTCCGTCCTGCACAGACAGAACCATGCCCTGGTACCACAGTGAGAAGGACAATGTTTACTTTCACATAATATAAATTCACACAGGACAGAATGACCAGTTGGGACACGTACTGTCGAATCGTCTGGATTCGGTCGCTGTCCTTTGAACAGTTCATTGTGGCCATCCACTGATGGTAGAGGGCGCTTGTGAACACGCAGTCCGGCGTACTGCGCAAGAAATCCTGTAACAAAGACACAGTTTTATCCAGAGACTCAACCACCTGTCATTTGGACTGGTTAGTCTGTTTTTGGACTGGTAAAAATCTGGGGTTAGACAGGTAAATTCTTAGCAGCAAAACAACTTATTTCATCTATACGTTCTCAATTATGCTTTGAAAAAATGGATGTATATGCATGGATTATTATGTATTTCTTAGCATGTTGTATTCATGCCTGAAAGTTCTAGGACACATGTTCAGACGCACAAGGACAATTTGGACTGACGACAATTTTATCCTGGACAAAGGTCTGACATATGTTAGTATTTTCACCATGTTAATCATACCTTCGTGTCCACTGTTATCTACATATGTATATACTAACTTTGGAGTATTGTACATCTATCTATCTTTTCAGAGACAAATTGTAAGATGTAACATTCCCCAGAGGGCGCTACTGTTACCAAAGAATGCTCATATTGCCTTGTGTAAGAGGGCGCTACTGTATGATAAATTGCTACAGCATAACATTACTACAGTATAGACATAAATTTCGATATAATAATAAATTACTACAGTGTCACCACCATGTGCGTAAAATACACATTAAAGCTATTAAAATGTTTTACTCATATACATTTTAAACCACACTACAAACTGGTGGCTGGTGGGGATGGACAGTTTGAATCAATCTGAAACAAAATTGAATTGTTTTTAGACTACAAACTTCTACGAATATCCCTAAAGCCTGATAACAAACAATCATGAGTCTTTATACCTTGAGAACAGCAGCCGCAACAAGAACCGGTATTTCTCCAAGGGACAGGGATGACCCTGAGTCAAGTTGCTCGCGAAGTTCACGAACTGTCTTCTGATTGGCGCACTTGCGGAATATGCCGATGGTGCTAGGGCCGTGTGTGACTAGGTATTGCAGCAACTCCTAGAGGGCAGCACATGTCAATAATAATAACAGCCAGTAATGCTTGCACATTATAAATTATGAGTTCATCAAATTGAAAACATAGTTGAAACAGTTTGCTTTATATTTCCATTCACAACAGTGATGTAAGAGTAATTAAATCTGCTTTAAAATGGTTCATATAATAGAACCGGGTAGTACTCAATGGAAAATGGGGCCATGATTTAAAAGAATGCAATCAAAGTGCATCTAACTCAGACAAACACAGGTCAGATTTGAACTTCTTAAACCAAGGTGCCTGTTCCATTGCATAGAATCATCCAGGTTTCGTAATTATTTGCAGGAAGTTCACTGAATCTGTTGTACTCTGTCCAAGTTTGCTGTCAGAAGAGCGGTAACCATCTAATTACAGATGTATTTGTTGTTAACTGCCCAGGTAATACCAACTGAATATACTGAAATTCTGCAAGTGAGTATAATGTTATATATGACTAATGATCAACAATAATAATAATAGTTAAAATGGCATACTAAAAGGTAAACTGCAGTAAAAACTTCTCCATGTCGATCACAACAGTCTACGCCTATGTCTACAGTCTACACCATTCAGCGGCAGACACATATAAAGTTTCGTGCAACAAATCAATCAAGTAACCTAACCTACCGCAGTGGGTGTGCCCTTGTTATTAAAGACATATTGCCCAAACAACCACTTAGACCCATGCAAAGCTGAGTCAATAAATCAAACCGCCATCAACTCTAACCTGTAGCAAACACTCTGTAAACTGCAAACATATCAGCCTGTTTTAAAATGCCAAAATACAGAAATTATTTTATAATAACTGAAGTCAAAGCAAGGCAACCTGTTCATCTTTTTTATAATTATAATATTCATTACCGGTAAAACTGCAATAAATACTGTATATTTATGGTACACTGCATGAGAATTTGCACTTAACTAGCCTGAAAGAAAGCTTGCAGTTTGGCTGTTGCACCAATGGAATGTTCAAATTGTAAGCTACAAATTATTTTAAAAAGGTTGTAAACAAAGCATTCACATTGTTTACAAAACAATGAAATTTTATTCAATTTACACATTTCACCTGTAAACAGCTGATATCACCACTTATTATGGAGGCATTGCCTCCAACCTGGAAGTACTTGTGAAATTACCTGGTCTTCATACACCTCACCTCAAAAGTGGGCCAAAGTACAACAGATTCTCAGTGAAGTGACACTGTGACACAGAAGAGGCAGCCCCCCCCCCTTAGTTGGAATCAGAATTAAAGCCGGGAAAGCATGGTAAAAACGTACCATTATTGGCTTTGGTGTTTCGGGATTCTTGCAGATCTCCACAAGTGGTCGACCGAAGAGTCGTCCTTCCTCAGGGAACTGAGGAAGAATGTCAAGGCCGTTGTCAGGGGTCTGCATAGGCGAAAGGTCATGCAGCTTCTTGCGAATGAAGCTGAAGAGCGGAGATTTCTTCCGCTTCATGTTTCTTGTTCCATCCTCTGAAAGCATGTTGTCAAACATGAGTGAAAGATTCATAAATCTTGTTAATAATAATAGTAACAGAAACATTTATATAGCTCCATCAGTCTATATAAAATCCATTCAGAGGCACTGTGAGTATATATATATATAAATATATATGCATGTGTATAGGCTGAATATTAATAAGTTATGTAAGATTAATAATATTTAATTTGTTAAAAGTAAATGACAATACATAAAATATATATAACAATAATAGTAATGAATGATAAATAAGTTTCAGCTAAAGATATTATTATAATAAGGGGTATACTGAAAATAAATGAGTGAAGAAATTGTGTAGAAATAGTCTAAAACATGTACAAGTTAGTAAATAGGTAAAATAAAAATAAATAAATAATAAGATTAAATAAACTAACACCCCACACTTTTTAGGTGTGTTACTCACGATTTACCATTTTCCCATAACAATTTCACTGCACTTTTACAGGTTGACTGCTTCTCTTCAATAGTCACGGGTTGTGCACCTACCCATGCTCATTTTCTTTGGTGTCTTTCTCATGTCCCTTAGGATGAACTGACACAGAAGTGACGTGTCACTGTCGTCGAGATGGTTCGGCAAACTTTCACTGTCACTCTTGAGGTGCGCTTCGCGGATCTTGCTCATTTGTATCGAGAACGGAAGTTCGTGACCTGCAGAAATGTTACAAGGTCACCAACGATAGTTATAAAGGTCACCAATGCTCGATGATATATACAGAAAAGGTGAAGTTCCTAACTTGACTTCTCTGGGAAGTATTCAGTCATGCTGGAAATACTGAATGAAGACATCATATTCACATGTATCCACTGATCTCTGCTGATGGGTACTGATTTATAATGCTAACTGAACTGAGGCAATTCAGTGAGAGTAAAACTGCCCAAACTTTAAAAACAAACAGCAAGATCAACAATTTGAATTCAGAGTCTCGATTTGGTATTCTAAACATTGTATTACCTACCACACCCTATCAATTATGATGATTGGGATTTTCGTAATATAAAGTGAGATTTACCAATCACCATTACAGCAAGTGAGACTGACCAATGACACAGTTATAGCAAGTTAGACTTACCATTCACCATTACAGCAAGTGAAATTTACCAACGACTGTTACAGCAAGTGAAATTTACCAACGACTGTTACAGCAAGTGAAATTTGCCAACGACTGTTACAGCAAGTGACACTTACCAATGAGTGTTACAGCAAGTGACACTTACCAGTGAGTGTCATAGCAAGTGAGACTTACCAATGAGTGTTACAGTAAGTGACACCAATGAGTGTTACAGCAAGTGAGACTTACCAATGAGTGCTACAGCAAGAGAGACTTACCAACGAGTGTTACAGTAAGTAACACTTAAACGAGTGTTACAGCAAGTGACACTTACCAATGAGGGGGTAGAACGAGTCATCCTTTGCGGACCTCACCCACAGTTTGTAGTCGGTGAAGTTGCCGTCCTGGAAACGACAAAATATTACATCAACACCTCACATAAATCAGTGTCACTCTCTTCAATTTAACATTTCACCACAAAACAAATTGTTAAGAGTCAAGGTTTCTATAATCATATGATTTAATAAAATTCATGTGAATTTTTTTTATTAATCTAACTTATTTAGCTGACTTAAACCAGCTTTAACTTACATGTTAACTGAATGTTGAGCCGAGCTAATAAATTTAACCCACGTCCATCTCGGTTTGATAAGTACTCACTGATACACTATAACTTACTTTAACCTTGCTGGCATCCAGCTTCATATATTACTTATAGCTGACATTTCAGAGATCCGATACAGTATGACATGCATGTATACTGTGACACGCTCACAAGCCAAAAAGTAGAGCCTGCATGCAAACGTGTGTCACCAACTGTGCTATGAAATGGCAATGATCACTTTGTCATCTGATAACAACCACTACAATGAATCACGCCCTGTCGTTGGCGACACATTCTGTGGTTAATAAACAAAGATGTCTTGTGGCAGGATAGCGCAATGTATTTTGTCAGTCAGCTGTTGCCATTGACAACAGGCAGGGGTGAGGCATAACCATGGAAACAGCACAACAATGAACAATGCAGGTATCAGACTGATGGAAATATGTTAAATGTTGTATTCACCCTACCCATGGGGTCACTGAATGGGGTGAAATAGTTGCAAAAACATGTACAGGCTGGGCGGAATAAATGGCAACAACACGCCATGTTTCAGAGTCATAAATTGCTAAAGATCCTGCTCTTTATTTCAGAAACAACACGTGGTATTAAAATGCATATTTGAAGCCCCATTATGCAATCAGCAAAAAAAGTAATCAACTGTTTTCATCATAAACAGTGTTTTTGCAGCACACCAGATTTGACACCTGGTCACTGCTGTGACATTAAACTTGGTACACCCAGGCATTGAAGGAAGGAAGGACAAACATCAATTGTCTGACCACAATGACCACAAGTAAAGCACATAGGATTATCGTAGGTCTTAGGACTTAACACTTCCAATGTGATAACATAAATATTGGCCAGAGAACAAGATAACCTCAACAAAGATACTATTAATGTCTTATCTGTTGTGGTCAGTGTTTTATCTTCTATGTCCAGAAAACCGTGACCTTTTGACATCCTACCTCTACATAACACGCTGTCAGCTGCAAAGGTATTTCTTTAATTTCTGTAGTATGACAGGCACAGGGGTTCACAGCTCTCATTTATGTTGTAAGCGGTAAATGTTAACTGTGACAGTGGGATAAAACATTGACATATCTTGCATAGCAGATTGCAGTTTGTGGCAGAGTAACAAGCATATGGTGAAAAATGTTAACTGTCTCATTTACACTAGTCAGTATAACACTTATGCTAGCTAGTGTGATATTTGAGAATACCATAAGATAATGAATTTTATTTAATTGCCATGTTATAATTTTGAAGAAATAAAATATTTATTTTAAAATGTTATGCATTTTTTAATCTAGTTTAAGATATAATTTCCAGTGCTCAATCTAGACAGCAATCAGATTAAAAACAAATTATGTGATTTCATTTAAAACGTATACCAATGTACGTAGATCTGAAGTTCTGATCAATCTGTAAAACAATACTGCGTTGATTACTGATGTCTTAGGATATGTTTGATCCCAACAAAGATGTCCTCACCGTGATGTGGAAGAGATCAATGCACTGTTTGACGACATCGCGAGCCTCCGCGCTGTTGGCAACCTCAAGATCATGACTCTGTAACCGCAAGGTCAATCAGATTAAAGAAAGAATACTGTACAAACAGATTCACTCTAATCCAAGTTTGTTGAGCTGATCAAAGTAAGCATAATGCTTGCCCATAGTACAACCACAGTCTAATATCTTTGCTGTGAACTGACAGACAGCGAGACGTTATAGGTTCAGGTGGGGGGACATGTGACATCTCACACTACTCCCCTAAGTACCATCCCCCAAATTACCCCAATCATGACACTCCTTAATCCCTGCTATACCTAGTTTACCTGCCCTTCTCACCCTCAGCTGAGAGAAACCACTGCTAACACATCCCTGCCTTTCCATCACAATGGAGCCAGCACAGAGGGTGAAAGGCAATACCCTAAGTCCTCACCACCCCTCCACCCCTTACCCCATTCATACTCTTGCAGATACATCAGCCTTTGAATGCCAAGGATGACACACCACTCTGATGAATGGCAACAAACACATTCTTGCAGCCTGACCCCGGCTGAAACGGCTCTATTTCGAGTGTCTTCATTACAGGTGAATTACTCAACACTATGATGTATTCAATATGCAAAGCAGAATTTACTGCTTTGCTCTCAGTGTCGTGCTCCTAAAGAAGCTCTGAGTCGAGCCACGCCTTAAGAGTTAAATCGCCCACTCACGACAGCTAAACGCGCAAAGCAACGGCAGTGAATCTATTGTCTTGCAAGTGGTTATCCACTTGGAATAGCCGTAAGCCCATAACATACTAAAGAATGGCTCTGTCACAGTTCTGTTACTGGCTAACAAAGCAAGTCTATGTATCACAATCAATGCCAGGACACAGCAATCAGTCGACTATTGGGCACTGTGGATATCTCTCCTATGGTTAATAAATCGTAGCTAACTACACGTCAGAAAATAATATCAAACAGATGTGTCACTTCTTCTGCAGTACACATGTCAACAAAACCTAATTTTGGCACCATTTGTCACTGACAATTCACATTACATGTGTGAAGAAATAACTTGGCAGTAAGTTTACAACTAGACAGATTCTGAAGAATGTTGGATATAGTGCTTAGTTAACAGTTACAAAATAAAATCTTAGGTAATCTTGTCATCACACAGTCAACCTTACTGAATCTTCTGCAGAAGTCTTGTATCACCAGGTTATAATGCACACGATTAATAAACTGCTTCTGGAAGAAATGTTCTTAATTAACAACTCGGCAGAAAGAAACACGTACCACATTGTGGCCTGCCTCCTTATTCATCACCCGGATGACAACTGACTTTGTCTCTTCGTTCTCCTTCTCTCGTCGGATTTGTCTGCAAGCAGGCACAGTCATTAGTCAGGTTAACTAAGCTGACAAGTAAAAAAACATTTTTAATTTAACACTGGTTCAAGCCCTCTCCGATGTGATGTTTAAGATACAAAATTACTATTAGCATCCATTCAAAATGCACCAAATATTATTCCATTTGCAAAACAGCAGCTAACAGCATTTATTGTGGAAGTATTCATCCATATTTGGAAATACCCTTGAAGTTGGATCATTCCCACACACCTAGCCATAAACTGAGATGGAGTACAGCTATTTAAGAGAACTTCCTGCTAATAATTACACCCCTGGATGATTACACTGAACCTCGCTTTAGGTGTGAAGTTTTCTGTGTACAAAACAAGCGTTGAGTTGGCACAAATTGTGTGAGTTTGTGTGTATGTGTAATGATCATGAAAAGAAAGAAGGGTGAGATGACACCAGTAGACTGGTGACAGGACAGATGAAGAATGTGTAACAATGAGTGGACGTTGATCACACTGCTTGGTGGACCAAACGGTTACATGCATGGACATGTACACTTCTGATTGCACTGACCACTTCACATCCTAACTGGACTACTACTTTAAAGAGTCACTGACTTAATTCACAGAGTCACTCAATTAGGTAGTCACTGTCCAACTTACAACTGACTCATTCATTCAATGAGTCACGCATTGAAGCACTTAATGATTGAATGAGTTATTCATTTAACATCACCATACACTGACACACTCTTGCGAACACATACACACATGTGAACACATCTGCACTTGTGTGATTTCACACACACACACACACACAAAGTCAGTCACCACCCGTGCACATTCCAAGGCTACAGACAAAAATTAGAAATGTTGTCTTTTATTGCAAGTCAGGAATAAAAGTAGACAGCGCAGGCAGGAAAAAGCAGATTGGTCTGTACTCTGACTGGTGATTACACAGGTTATTACAACATAAGTACTGTTCTTCCGTCGCCCCCAGCACACACTGTGGACATATCATTGCACACTACGAAATTACGTCCACATAAATTACCCGGAGGTATTCAAAACAAACGATTAATGAGCACCGTAAAAACCAGCTCGACTTTTTATTCGAGTATCGAAGCAAAAGAATCACAATGACAACAGAATCATCGGAACTGGCTCCGATGGAAATTATGATAGGAGGAAAGAATGATAATTTGACAACTGACGTAACAGCAGCGACTGGATAAAAAGTTTACAAAAACACAATCGCTTGTGCCGACTTTCATAGTCACAACATGGCTGCAATGTGAATCAGATAAATGTTATTTGGTAAACTGCAGTTGTGGGAGAATGTATTTGGGTCTGCTCCCTCTCCCTCCCTCAAAATGGACTTCCAGCTACCTGACAAATGGACTTCCAGGGACCTGACAAATGGACTTCCAGTGACAGGACAAATGGACGTCCAGTGACAGGACAAATGAACTTTCAGTGACACAACAAATGGCCTTCCAATGACAGGACAAGTGGACTTCCAGTGACAGGACAAATGGACTTCCAGTGATAGGACAAGTGGACTAGGGATGATGCATTTGCAAGACCAACCCAGTTCTGTGCCACTCAAGGTATCTCAGGTAGAAACAGAGAACCACAAATTAAAATAATCAAACCGCTAAACTTTCAATGAGATGATGACCTGGTGAAGAAGAGTTCATGGGCGACTACTACAAAGTGACTCACTCCTGCAGTTTAGTCAGCCACTCAGTCTTCTTGTCGGCAGTTCTGAATGTGGCAACAACGTTGACGGTGGGCCAACCCATCACGAAGGACTTGTCCGGTGTCCTCGTCGTCTCTGCTACGTCATCGATGCAGGACGCTGTCCACATGTCACACACATGGACACGTTGCTTCAGTCGAAACACATTGCCCGACCTAAAACACACGAACACGTTTAATGTCGCAGTAAACATCTGGTACTTTTGCAATACTCTGTAATCTTTCTTATTTTATTGTCTTGTTTAACTTATCACATAGGCATATTAATCCATCTGTTGACAATTTCAATACTGCTTATCAACATTTTAACTGACAAACCCTTCGGCTTGGTTTACCTATGAAATCTGTTTCTATGTACTTATAGGCATAATATAAATTGCCTTGTTATTATTTAAGTAAATATCTAGATTGTTCTTAATTGTATCATTACAGTAAACATACAGCGTCACATGAGTGTTGCAGTATACAGAGATTGTCCTTGTAGCATTGCAATAAATATACTTGATTTTTAACCCCCTGTCTCACCATAATGTAAATCAATCCAGTCAAAAATTATTTAATTGTTCATTCACTGATTCCACCACACTTTAATAAAACAAATGGCTACTGTGCTTACCTGTCATCAATAATTTACTATAGAAATAAGTTTGGACTGGAGCAAGCAAAACACTTATTAGACAAAGGACTTTGAACTAATTCGTACTTGGCTACAATGTTTTACACAAGCCTTTGGCAAGAATGCTTTCCCTCTACCCACATGTGCAGTGACTAGTGAATGTAGAGCTCTAGGTCACGGGTCAGACAGCTGATTTAATTACCCTTTAACTGTTGCAACATGTGGGTTCAGCTGTTCAACAGGGTGGCTTAAAGAATGTCCACAGTTGTCAACTCTTACTTATTCGTACAGAGTGGACCGATTCTCAAATCCCCTCTCTGTAGTAGTATGTTAGCCATTTCATAGAGGTCAAAGTATGTCCTTTGACCTTAGTAAGGGGACATCAGCAACTGTCATCATGTTCATAAGACATCTATTAGCTAAGACCCTCCTTAGCAACTTTTACAATTGTCCAGAATGAAAATCACTTGCTGAGATGTAACAGCTGTGACACAGGACATAAAAACCATAATAACAATGGTTGTTAAAACATTTTTAGTCATTATAGTTATGCAAATCACACGTGAACACCAGTACACTGGCCTAGACTCACTCCCATCTTTTGTACGAACAAAATTGATGTTGACAACTGCAAACGAACCCTTAGACACTGTAAAAACACCAGGTAATGTATACCTAGATGCAGATTTAGACTAGGTGTGTATGGCACGCAGGTGTGTCTAAACAACTGGAGCAACATGTCTTTTTTGTCATTATTCACCTGTGTTATTTTTACCAGACTTAAGCTTGCCACTTAATCTGCACACCTGTCCTCCAGGCTCCATTTGTGGTTTTGATGACAACACTAAACTGTTTAACCAACCTACTAAACTGGGGGCATAAAAAACCACAACATGTGCATGTGCCTGACCACCCACTGGGCTCATAGAAGTCACTTGGCAGGGTACACCGTGAGAGCTTCTCCAGTACAATAAGGCCTTACATGAACATCAGATAATAACCATCAAACAAAGAAATTGTAAGCTAAAGGTACCGTTTCTGTATCTTGGTCAATATTAAACCCGTTTTATTTTTTAATACTAAAATAACTGTGTTGAAGATCCTGTCTGCCAAAGCCTGTATAATATCCCTGACGCAATGATTGCAATTAGCAATGCCCAATAATTGGTTGTAAAACTTAAAAAATTAAACAATAAACGAAGCATGTTGCAAAAGCATAATCTATGGAATAACATAACAAACGTCAAGGTAACATTATATATATTTGTATATATATATATATATATATATATATATATATATATAAATATATATATATGGTAGCAAGTATGATGACATATATTATATACTATTCATGTATATATACACATTTTTAGAGAGTAAAAAAGTAGGCAACTTTAAAGTATCATGGCGAATTCGTGAAACTATGAGCCACTTACTTCTGTTTGGCAACAAGGAGCAGATCGCTGAAGAGGAACAGGTATCGATCCTGAGCCTGGGCACTCTGTAAACAGACACAAGTGGTCAGTCACACTGGTCACTGCTGGTCATCCACTGGTCACAGATCACACAGTATTTGGTCACTTGCCAGGGCTGGCTGGAGTTAGTGACGCACTCACCAAACAACGGCGGCCATTTGTTGGCCGGGGGGATTACCTGTGATGAGATTAGCCACTAGGTGGACATGGAAACGCTGTACGGCGAGTCCATTCATGTTGCGTTATCGTCATACATGCACTCGTAGTAAACAACCTGGACGGAAGACTGAACTCTAACGCATTATTTGACTTCCCCTGTGATTACATCAGTACAGAACACTGCTCTAATGTCACCCTGGCAATACAGGCCACCTCGCAATTAGGGTCACCCTGGAACTGTACCAAATTATTTCTGTAACAATAAAGCATAGGAAATATAAAGTCCCAGTGGTGGCCTTAATATATATCAGGGGGTAGGCACAGTAATTTACAAAACCAGATAACTGGACTGGGCCCAATTGTTTTGAGATACAACTGAAAATTAAGCCAATGGTTGGCTGGTTGATTTTTTGACTTTAACTATTGCTATGAAATTAGCATAACTTTAATATTAAGTTCTGTATACATGTTTTATTGCAAATGTTCTATATTTATTCAAATTATCGGGTAAGCTTTTGAAGTTGATGGCCTTCTGGTAAACATGTGGATGCTAAACTCTTTATAGCATGCTTTATCACAACTGTTTTTATCAAAGCCTACTTAATTTTACACTTTTAAAGTAACACTGGAAAGTGCAGTTTCTTTGGCTGAAAAGTTTCTAGAAAATTGTTAAAAGTTAAGAAGAGCAAAATAACAGAAAAAAATGAATGAAAAGTGGCTGAGAAGATGTTTGGGAAATGATCAGACAGGTTGAAAAGTTAGTGAGATAATGATTGGAAAATTATGAGAAAACGATAAAGTATATCTTTGACTACTTTTGTGGTGTTCTGTCCACCCATGCCACCCACAGCAAGCATGTCAGATGCCCATCAAAGACCTGCGTGATTTATCAGAGAACAGCGGGACTGTAATCACTGATCACTCTGTTTCAGCTACCAGATTCCTGCACTGGGCCCAGAAACCGGCTGTTTAGAGGTGATCTTGAAGACCCAACAAAGCCCAACTGTTCACAACCGTACACAATCAAGCAGGCAAACAAAGGCGCTGTTGTTGAGAGCAACAATACATCCACCTTCCACGTCACCTCCCCCCTCGCATTCACAGATCCCGTGTCCTTGGGTAATCATTCCCACTAAACTTATCGCCGAAACGATCGCTAAAGAGCGTATTTTTTACACGGACAAACGGTAGAAAATAGCCGAGTGCGTGTCATGTCAAAAGGGGGAATTACACTGTTCAGGGGGCCAGCATCGGAACAGATGGAAACGAACATTCAGTGGGGTAGGATTACATGTCTTATGTATTCACAATCTGCCTTCTATTGTGGGGCGTTTGATGGGCGAGGGTAGAGACAGCCTGGGGTGTTATGCATGTGTGCAATCTAGATATCCATCTCAACTCCACCCTCTTGGAGGAGTCCACCATCTGGGCCACTTTTCAGTATGCTTAAAAGTTTTTTTCGGTTTTCGTGCTAAACGTATTCCTTGTCAATAATTTTTTTTTAATTAACCCAGATCAACTGGATTTTACACAATAAAATTCTACAATAATCCAATATTTGACAACAGCATAAACATTATATTTTAAACACACCCACAGTGAGGTACCCCTATAAATGAACTTACCCGGTGAACAATAATTGGGGTATTTTAAAAATGGAATGGCATCACTAATAACAGTCCTTCCGAAGTAATACACAGCAATTATTGTTGGGCTTTGAAGTATTTATCATTGTGAAATTCTTACTGATGTAACTGCTTTAACATTGTGTTATCAACAGTTTACGATTCAATGATTCGGTCTTTCTTGTGATTGAACTATATATACTATAATAGTTAACACCACATACACAGGGTTAGAGGGTGAGGGAGGTATCTGGGCCCACAACATAGAGCCCCTATCAAGATCATTACATGGCACTTTCTTAGCCTGTCATCTTGCCGTCTGTACGGTGTTTAGATATACCTCCTTGCATGCCTGATTTCAGCTGAATAAAATCAACACAAGGAATGCTTATCAAAATGTGGTTATGGCCGATATGATAAACCTTCGTTGCTATTCTCTGCCCTCATTTTATTAGGCCGATAAACGTGCCTAAAGGTGAACTTTTCACACAGATAACAAACTTTCTCAACAGGCCCCTTAAGACAACAATAAGAGATAAGCACCTCAGAACAAGTACTGTTTTCAGAGCACATTAGAGTTAAATATGGCTCTTAACGTGTCCTCTAAATTATCCCATTTCGGTTCCTGCCACTATTCAGATGGTTTATACCAGAAGAAAACAATTAATTTCAAACAGACCCTTAAGTGCCGATCGTAATGTTCACATATTTGTAAACACTGAACTAAATCAAAGACAAGGCCACATCGCAATGATCTTGCAAGAAGATATCAACAATTGATATGCGGTCAACATACATGTTCACGCAGCTAAATCAAAGCTTGCATGTATCAGTTGCATATCTGCAGCTCTGCCACACCCATGAATGCAACACCAGATTCCAAAAGGTTGTAAATCACTCCGTTAGCTAGAGGCTGGGATTAACATTAAGTTAATCTGGTAATATTAGCAATAAATGCTTCAAGGCAACTACACAAAGATTAAAACTGCAATAACAGTATGCTGTTAATTTATTTTGATAGAAACAGCTAATTGTTTTCTCTCATAAAACCGCACATTTTGAAAGGTGCCACAAGCAGGTTTTTGATCAACATTTAAAAATGACTTCATTTGTATATTTTTTGTAACTTTTATAAATACGTTTTTATGTAATTTAACCACTGCAGTTGATGCAGAAATAGTCCTATAATTGCTACCTAATAAATTGGACAATTTCCCCCAGAGCTTTCTCCCATGGACATTCCGTCTGGGATTACCTTCCTTTACAACTCTGTCATGCGAAATGATTTCCATAAAATAAACTCCCATGAATTCCAAGTCCTGGTATGTGTGCTGCTATCTCTCTGCATGTGTCTTATTCAATAACTCGCACTCTTCAGTCAAACACTATTCAATAGGTGAGGATTTTCCCATGCCGCACTGCTTTTATAATGAACGCCGATGCCATTCTGGTTCGATCCCACAGGAAATGAATGTCCATACATCGCAGTGTATTTACAAAAATACCACATTTCAGAGTCACTGAATCACGTGTATAAAGGCATTTGTAGAGTGTAATTACGCTACAAATCATTGAGCTGTGGTCAAGATCCTGGCCTCTCAGTGGACTGCATGAATGGACACTGCCAAGGAAGGGCACACACATGCTGCTCAGACATAAACCTAATGTCCAGTGGTCTTTACAATCTACAGGGCAAGTGACCTTTGAGGTCCAGCAGTAGGGGGGTAATGTCCCATCAGGTTTATCCTCAGGGGAAGGCCAAAACACCCAGATAAAGAGGGGTTCAGATAGTGTCACTAATCTGTTACTAAGGTAAGACACCAAACACCAATAACACTCCATTTGTGGATGTGAGAAAAGTAAAACTCTTGTTCTTTTAAACAGTTGCCACAAGACTTTATGCAGTGGCTATGTTTTACTTCAGTTATTGTGACAAATGGAAATAATTATTATTATGAAGACATATTAGTTGATTGACAACAATAATGGAATTGCACATTGTTATTATTATTGCTAACCACTACTTTATTCAAGCAAAATTTTTTTAACTACTTACCCGGTACTATAAAATATATATCAACGTGCAAACACCAAATTAATATCATAGAACCATTACATTACTCAAACTGTGATTTTCATTCACAGCAATTTATACAAAATAACAACTTATTATAAATGTCTTAGAACATTTTCTTCAAACAGGTCGAGTGCGGTATTCCACCAGCACAGGCGCCACTGTGCTGACGCTGGTGGTTTTTTATCGCTGCCTGTCACTTTCAATGAGTCTTTTACAAGTTAGAAAGCCAATCATGCAGTCGAATGCCACACTGAGTATGAGTCGGTGGCCTAGTTAGCTTTGTTAGGGGAGAAATGCGACAAATGGTAACTTAAACACAGGCAAACAAGGTTGTCTGACCCAAGAAAAAACCTGACTATTTCACTTCCTAGTTCTGTGGTAGCCCAATCAAAATGTCAGAAACTCCGAGATTAAAGGGTTTACACCCTGAAATAATGATGTGTGATGAAGCAGAATTTGTGTATTTGATCTTGATACTGCCATATTAATTGAAGGGTTATCTAAGCACTGATTTAATTGTCAGTGCAAATTCACAAAACAGACAATCTGTGTATAGTGCACCAGTTAACAATTAGACGACAAAGTTTTAGACGAATTTAGCACAGGTATTGTATAAAAAGTGTAGTTTTCAAACAAAGTAGTGTTGAACACTCTGCATCACCAATGGATAAACAAATAGTGACTTGACCCCCACCAATAAAATATTGTGGCCTCTCCTCATAGTAGAGTCAGGTGATGTAGATGAGACTACAGACTGAATCCCAGAGTCAAAGCTAAGTTTTTCAGAACTTTATATAATGTATATATACATATAACCGACTCCAGTTAGAAAAACAACTGGACAAAAACCACTGGACGTTGTCCTGTTTTTCAGCTGCAGTCAAATTATAAAAGTCAGTGGCCTCGATTGTTTGTAAAATAATGCGTGAATTGCATGTTTGTTCATTATCCTTGGCCTTACAGCTCTAGTTACAGAACAACAGCAAAAACTGAGGTAAGGGAACCAAATTGTGGCCTTACGAAGTAGGCCTAAAATTCCAAGTTTATACAATATAAGCATAACACAAAAACTGTACAGTGATAAAAAGTTGGACCTTGACATAGTTCTCGGGTCCGTTATCTTTCCGCCAGATCTGTTCAAAGGGTTATTTGTTTGCAGCACCCTTTTTTGTAACTTTACCAATGTTGTTTTCCATGATTTATATTGTAAACACACCGCTGTGCTTTTAGCTATACAGAACCAGACTTGTATCTTCGTGTAACCGATGCACTTTGGCAATAATATATTTCTGTAGTTGATATTTTGAGAGATTTATGTTCATGTAAGACAAAGATAGAGATTGAGTCATTGAGGGTAAAATAGTCCATGACATGGCACCATGGAAATATATGAATTCATTTATCCATGGGAATTTCCATAAAACAACCCTGTCAGAATTTCCAAGAATTGTCTGGTTACCATTTTTACTGAGATGCACATTTGTTATTATTTAATATCTGACCTTTTATTCATGCAAATTTAATACATTGTAAGTTTGGTGAACTAGTGACATTTAAAATGTGACATTTCACAAGGAGCGTGCCCCTTAAATAACAAACAAATTGCAATCTTACTATAACAAAATTATTCACTGTTAACATTTGCAAATGAAAACACATTTCGCTGAAAGAAAAAACCACCACTTACATTCGTGAGTTGCACTGGACCTTCGAGAATATACATCCGTGCAGTGGGGCAGTTGCTGCTGCGACGACTGTTGGTGCTGCCATCTACTGATGGCGGCAGACCCACACTGGAAAAAGACATACATATTCAATGGGGAAAGATACAAAGCCAGGTAAGAGAGTAAGTATGATCGCTTGTTATAACAATTCTGGCATAATTGACATACATTTAAAAACAATTAGTAAGTTATTTTTTAACTAATGGGTCAATAAAATGCGTATGGACACCATGGCTGAATACTTCCCAAAGAAGCTGAGACAGTGTTTGACTGAACAGGTCCACTAGGAAGTAAAATTTCAGGTCCTTGAGCAGTTCTAGAGATTGGATAATGTGTTATATAAAAAGTCACCTTTTACAGCTAAGTTGTTACAACAGATCAACTTTACATTATGATTTGATAACAATGATTTTAAGACGATAAATAATCAAAAGTATGAATCTGGCTATGAAGTGAATTACACCGTATCACACAATATTGTAAACCCTAATAATTTTGAAACAACCTAATAAGCTGCACTGGATGTCTGGTCATGCCAAAATGTCTCACATGTGAACTCATATTACTTGTGTAATTAACTAACGAGCTCAAGCCAAAGGTATCATGCTAAAGTATCAAGTTTAAACATGTTTATGCATGAACAGTCTGTGTCATTAAACAATCACTGTCTACAACCAATTAACACTGAGCAAATAATCTCAAGCAATAAAGCTGCAAACTTTTATAATAATGCATGTTATATATTATAAACTACTTGCCCATGTAAATGTGTTTAATGAACTAGTAATTTGGACTGTTACTGTTCACGGGTGTGCACTGTAAACATGATTACATTTAAAAATAATGATCAATGCAGATTTTAATGTGGTCACATGATATGCTATCCTTTATGAAAATAAACCCTCTTGCTACACACTATTCTGCGGGAGACAATTACCCGGAGAAGCTGCGTTGTTTGGAGCGGCGGAGGATCAGTGCTCCAGGGGCTGACTTCCTACGCCCCAGGTTGCCGAGCTTCTGCAAAAGAAAAAACTAAAATGACACAGTGTAACGCTAGTGTGGGTTACATGTCTACCAGGATATGGACTTGTAAGTCAACAGGCATTTTTTAAACATGCTCCAATCCTATGATGACACTTGCCTGTCCCTGTTCAGAATACTCTGAAAGGTTTTGTATGTCATGCCCTTGAGCTCGGATTATCAAGGATTTAGGTGCCACAGAAATGTTATCATTAGTAGTATAAGACAGTGGTATCTTACGAGAGCAATTGCAAAAGAAATATGGTCTTAGGAAGAATGCTGTCTTGATAATTAAGACATTGGCTTTATAAAACAATGCTCTTGCAAATAAAGTTTTCAACTATTCATATAACTGGTCTTATAAAACAATGGTCTCACAAGTACTCTCATAGGACAGTTGTCACATATGATATTAGTGTCTCTAACTAAAGACAGGGGAATCATAAGACGTGGTCCCCAGACAGTGACTAATCAATACCTGCTCTATGGATGCTGGGAAGGTTTACTAATATCTTGCGATGGAATGTGCTACAGGAATTACCTAATTTTCATATTTTATTGCCACTGGTGGACTGAGCCAATGAGAACCTCTGCTTAGACTAAAGAGTTAGAGGACTGCCCCGTGTGCTAGCCTTATTTCAACTACAGTGGCCCGCTGCCAAGAGAAATACTGGCCCCAGTGCCAACAGAGTCAAGACGTGAACTAACAAACACCAACCACAGACAAACATGACACCTTCTGGCAGTTGCTGTAACCACAAAGACGAACTACTGAATCATTGCTATGTTATAGACTGTCAGGAATGGGAATAAGAACATAATGCAGTATTTAAGGAAGACGGCTAGCTGGTAATTAAGATTATTATAAGTTTGAGGGTCTTCATTTCTAAAACAAATTCCCACAGATACACAAAACGCAATCGGTACTGGCTTTCTGTTTAGCACAAACATTGTCTTTCAAACTAATAATAAACATATTTTCAGATGACTAACATTAATTTTTTTTTTTAAACTGGCAGCCATTTAATTTCGCGCTGAAGACACTTTGATGTAGTCATTACATTTAAGGAATTATTTTCAACATTAAGTTTTCAATATATTAAGGATTGCAGAAATTAAATTTTTGACCACAAAATTGGACATGGGCTGATAATGAAAGAGAGCAGTGAACCAGTCCTCCAGCCACGTCTTTGTCAAGCAAAATACATGACACATCAGTCGGGCTTATTCTGTAGGACATAATCGCAGCTTGTCATCAAATAACAGATTGGAGACAATTCTACTGAGTGGCCTTGTCACAGGGCATGGACAATGTCCAGCAGCAAGTCTTGTAGCTATTGTCACAGGGTGTGGCCAGTTGTTTCATGTTACCATGGTGACCTCATAGTAAAAACCAGACAAATGTGATCCTGATGGAACATCAGTACATTCTTGTTAACACAATAATTAACTCCTATAGCATGGTCACTGGTTAAATAAGTTACACTTCTTCTGAATTCACCAAATGGTGTTACATATGTACTTAGGAGTGGGTGTATGAGTCCTGTAAGTTTACAATATAATTATACAATCTTGTACAAAATACTTTATTTATTAATAATTAATTTTATCTCTTAAATATCACAAGAGACTTTTCCCATGAGGGACCAATAAACCTGGTATTTTGATTAATGTAAACCATTACATATGGGGTGGTTTGGTTGTCAGCATGTGTAGTATATAAAATGTACCACTACAGTGTAGCCAACTTGTGAGTGGAACACATGTTAATGGAAAGTTATGCTAATTGCGATTTTAGATAATAAACGTCACGTTCCACACCATGTATTGATGGAAAGAACGGGCTGACCCAATTGTAAATTATTACTAGTTAGTACTAGCTTACTGCACAAGGAGATATCATAAAGATTGTGTGTAAGGACCACCTATATCCACTTGTCAATATAAAGCAATCTAAAATTCACCATTCATACTTAGCAACAGGTTATTCTTTTAGCAGGCAATGTGACAAAGCCAGTCGATTCTATTTTTACTAACAAATGAGAAGTTGTGTGGCCGGCAGCGTTTATTTCCTGTTTCTATGGAAACCACATGATGCACAATTATATCTACGAAAATCCACCAGTGGGAACCTACAGCAACGAGACAATGGGCCAACAAACCAACCGAACTGAGAAACGAGTAGCACAAGAAAGCAACCTTGGCTCTCGCTTCGTTTCACAATGAGCTGGTAAGTGTAGGCAGAATCTCACGCTCTCCAGTCAAACACAAACGCTCTGGCCTCAGTGCTCTCTTCTCACATTACATTATGACTATGAAAGATGCTATTTCAGTGTGGACCAACTGTGTCTGGGGCAATGCAGTCAACTGTTCATGGTGCTCACTGGGCTTGCCCTAATGCAAGTGTAGGGATGTATGCATGCCTTCAACAGTCCTACCACATACAAACAGCAACATAACAGAAACTATCAAACTACTTAGACAAGACTACAGTAGCGTAAACACCACAATCATCAGAAATATATTCAATCCTAAGAAAACACCAATAAAACATTACTCACCCCATTACAGTGACACCACGGTGAACAACCACAGCATTTTACCTCACAAATACTAGATCCACCACACTACTACATTTACCATACCAGTGTACACCCCACTGCCACCCTGATTACAGCAACCATCAGTTACTGTTACCTACACAAACACATCACCAATACTACCTCCTCTAACACCACCACCATTACTATTACGTCCTCTAACACCACCACCATTACTATTACCTCCTTCAACACCACCACCATTACTATTATCTCCTTCAACACCACCACCATTACTATTACCTCCTCCAACACCACCACCATTACTATTATCTCCTCCAACACCACCACCATTACTATTACCTCCTCCAACACCACCACCATTACTATTACTCCTCAACACCACCACCCCAAATTACTATTACCTCCTCCAACACCACCACCATTACTATTACTCCTTCAACACCACCACCATTACTATTATCTCCTCCAACACCACCACCATTACTATTACCTCCTTCAACACCACCACCATTACTATTATCTCCTCCAACACCACCACCATTACTATTATCTCCTTCAACACCACCACCATTACTATTACCTCCTTCAACACCACCACCATTACTATTATCTCCTCCAACACCACCACCATTACTATTACCTCCTCCAACACCACCACCATTACTATTAGCTCCTTCAACACCACCACCATTACTATTATCTCCTCCAACACCACCACCATCTTCAACAAATTACTATTACTCCTCCAACACCACCACCATTACTATTATCTCCTCCAACACCACCACCATTACTATTACCTCCTCCAACACCACCACCATTACTATTATCTCCTTCAACACCACCACCATTACTATTATCTCCTTCAACACCACCACCATTACTATTACCTCCTTCAACACCACCACCATTACTATTACCTCCTTCAACACCACCACCATTACTATTACTCTCAACACCACCACCATTACTATTATCTCCTCCAACACCACCACCATTACTATTACCTCCTCCAACACCACCACCATTACTATTACCACAGCATTAGTCAACCACCCTTATTTTTTATTACCACCAACACCACAACCACAGCTACCACCACCACAACCACCACCACAGCCGCCACTACAGCTCCACCATACACCCACACAACAACGACAGAAACCAGACACAACAACGCTGACACCAGTACCACAAACAGACACTCACTCTATCATGAAACACTGATCACAAACACATCTTTGACTTTTACAGACAACATTGATCATAGGGGTGGACCATCATAGGAGACCAATCTGATGTTCATAAACATGTCTGACCATTGTCCATTGATAGATGTGAGAAACACAACACATGTTTACATTGACAATAAAACCAGAATCAACACGTGTATTGGCCGTGTATTGAACTGTCACTTTGAGAATATCCCAACAGACACATCAGTCACTGAAGCAAACAATCACCCTCTATCTACAGTCCAACCACCTGCATGATTAGGACATCACAAATTGAATTGGCTTTTTCTCACAGCTATCCACTTACCACCCACTACAAAAGGTGTCGTAAGAATTTTAAAATATCTACCCACCCATAATTAGATTGTCAAATACGAAATAAATATGGCATTTCCCATGAGTAAGTCTAGGTCAGGTTATCTATATATAAACAGGCATTTAACCTGCAGCATTTCAATGATTAGAAAGTGCAAAATGAGATTCAGAGAATTCATTCAACCCTGGGAATCACCATAAAAAAGTAATTACGCCAACACAGTACATTGTGTTTCAAACTAGTGCAAACAAATGGTTTACAAAAAAGTACAGAAATGTTTCTATTATAGGCCAAATGTGCACTTAAAAAAACAGTTGTTGCACCCATATTTTTTCATATTTTAGCATGGCATATCACACCTTCATATTGACAAACCCCTAGTTACCTAATTAAATGTCATGTTTCCATGTTTGTGCACAGGAGATATATTACAGAAATGTGTATAATGTCACACCCTGTTGATATTTATACTCTGTGTGTGCTGACAAAAGTGCACTCCATCAACAAAACATCGTGTCAACTCTTACAGCTACAGTCTCACCATGAATAGTTGTGAAGAGTGAACATGGACACAACTTCAATACACCACATTGAAGCACTCTGTGCTCTCTACTTGCATACTTCAGTAGAATTCAACATGTCTTGTCGAATATATGTAGTTTAATCAAACATTTCCTTTTGCGGAATGTCTGTAAAGAATTTCAGAGATGTGAGCGGCTGTCGTAAATTATGTTTTTTCAGGTGTGGTTCTCACTTAAAAAGTAAAAATAAATAAATTGGTGGTAAATAAAATTAGTAACATTAACGAAATGTCTGTGTAAAAAAACCACGATAAATAAAACATCCAGGTTATCTGAATAATGAATGTCTAATGCCACCCAGAATAAGTTAATTGTGGAAGAAAATTAAGTCTCGGGGGACCTTTTCATAATATTGTTAAGAGCTCTTAAACCTGATTTTGCACTTTAAAGTAAGTTTTGATCCTTAAGAGCTCTTTGTCTTAGTGAAATGATCCCCAGGGCAACTGTCAAAGATGAGAAAATTAAGAGCTCTTACCGGAGAGTTGAAGCTGTCATCTAGGTACAACTGGAGGTTGTCATTTGGGAACATTTCTTGAACATGATTCAGCGATCGATTGTCGCTGCAGTCGCTGCTGCCATCTGGTGCAAGGCCCTTCTGTAGCTTTGTCATCTCGTCTGAGTTCTGATCAGGATTCACCATCTGCAACACAAGGGTGAGAAATGTAATGAAATATCACGCACAACATTTGTATTATTTTGAAACCATCTAACTGTAATCAAGTTAGCATAAACTGTGTGTATGTGCGTGTATATTAACCATTTACCCCGAGGTGGATTGCATTTTGGCACCAAACTTTCAGGCATTCATCAACAAGCCATTGGAATAAATTTATGGTTTTGTTATTATCTCGCAATATTCCTCTTATATAGGTAAGGATTTTCAGGGTTCGTACTGCTGCCCAACAGCACATCTGTTGACAGACGCTGTTTGCTCCTTTTGCAAACAGCGTCTTTGCAGAGGTGGGGATATCCAGGACAAGGGAAGACACCCTAAGCTCTCTCTCTCTCCACTGAGCGACTGAGTCCCAGGGTAAGAGACACAGCCACATGGACTGATCATTGTGGCAATGTCCATGTCTTCTTCCTCCTCCATGTTCTATGCCGTACATGGTGAGGGCCAGGTATAGTATTGTCAGACCATTCTGTTCTGTCTTTAGTTCTTTATCAACAGCCGCCTCTCTCCACCTTTCACCCTCCCAGCCTTCCCACCTCCCGCCTCCCGCCTCCTCACTCAGTCCTCCCACCTCAGCTGTGGCCTTCCCTCCCTCTGTTCTTTTACCAATTCACTTGCGTCCATTTACATAATCTCATCCAGCTTCTCACCATATCCATAGTAATGCTGCAATAGACTCCAGTCTGTTTCCTGACAGGTCATTCATCCTTGACACAAGACTTCACAGCCAGGTACATGTCCTCACCAAGCACTTACACACAGACATGTTCCACCAAGGACACGGCCAGTTCGCCGCCGTGCGTCAAAGCGCAGTCGCCAGCATGTCCGTCTGACAGCAAACTCCAAAATTAAACGACCTGACACGAAGTTCGTGCCCTCTTTCAGTACGATGACAAGGAGTGTCCAGTCACTGGCCCTGACTGGACTGTCCGAGTCGGCACCGAGCGTTTCTACATGTCCAATTGAATCGGTTATTGATGAGTTCATGGATAAACATCAGTCACGCCCCCGAGATCAAGTATATATATCTCGTTAAGGGGTGCGTCCGAAGGTCACAGGACAGTGACAGAGTATATGATTGTGTGTAGCACTTCCTACTGGGGTCCACCAATGACAAAATTACCCCCAAAAAAATTGTTACACATAAAATGTAAAAGTTTAACACTTGACATAAGCAGATGATTGGTATTTAATGAATATGATCATGCAATTACAAATGATATAAAATTCAAGATTTGCATTAGTTTTTTCTTCCTTCAACTTTGTTGCTGACTTCTTTAGTGATTGCCGCTTTATTTTTTAGAAATTATGCAACATAAACAAAACTGTTGAAATAAACTCATCTATAAATACATCCATGAATATATGGTGGTGTGGGCTTTCTATACTCTTAACTCCTATAAGTAAGTAGTATTAAGAATGGCAGCATCAGCTCGTGTATATTACATTTGAAACTTTCAAACTATATAAGTATGCAATGTACTACAACTTCTGAAACAAAAAATCCATGAGAGCACTGGCTTTGACTTTTCTACACTTTCGCTCCAGATACTCTCTACCTTTTGGGTACAGCAAACCTGCATGTGAATTTGTGGGTCTGAATACAAAAGGCCATTGTGTGGCTGAGCCGTGTGAACAATACAGAAACCACAAAACATCTACAAATGTCACATACAATGTCACCCTAACTAACAATTATAATAACAGTAACCGAACTGTTATTAGTACAAGATCTAATCACTTCCCGATAGCCAGTTTATCTTCACCACACTGTGGTGCTTTCCTCTTTGCCAATTGATTTTGTCACCAGTTTTGGCAAGTCATAATTAGTGGTTGTACCACTCTGGCGCCATTATGCCAGTCCAAGCCACCGGGCATACTGTGCCGGTGTTACGTTTGAGGCCAAGTCATTCATATTCCAGGGTCTCGTTCTCATATCCTGAGAATGTGGATATCAAATTGGCAGCAGTAAAAAACAGCCCCTAGGTTTTGTACCCCACTCAAAATTGATTTCCAAATTGATTTAGTTGGCAACAGTTAAAAAAACCTTTTGTATTGTCCCCCTCAAAACTGATTTCTAAATTGATTTAGTATGTCCATGTTCTAAACCAGACTGACTTCCAGCATGATGGGGCAATTCATGTTGTAAAACAAGCAGATTTCTGACAGGAAATCTGATGGTTAAAACAAAAATCCACATCTTTGAATAAACCCACTGCAGATACTACAACAAAATATAATTTTATATTCTCATGCTACACTTCTGGAATTTGAAAAATTGGATTTGCATTTAGCTACGTCAGTTAAAGAAGCCAGTTTATCCTAAATTTACAGTAAAGGTCAGTAGGCTGTAATAGTGCACTGTAGAGGCGTGACATTAAGTCATAATGACAGCCGCAGGCTTTCCACCTGTTGGGTCAGTCAGTAACTGTCATAAAACAAGTTGATAGTCCAGCACTGTTTATTGTCACCATGCGACTGCAATGCAATACATCACACAGCAACTGCGCAATTCGCAACTCTCAGACAGCTCAGTTTCTCTCAGACAGCTCAGTTTGCACGGGGCAAATAAAACAGTGACATGGTGTAGATCTATATGACTTAAGGCCGAGATGATGTTCAGACTAAAGCCATCAATGTGAATAACAACGCACTTCTAGTTCATCTGCATGTTACATAACATGTTGATGAGACTATCTAAAAGTTGCTGTCGAGTTTGATGGACTAAATTTAATGATCTTTGTGATGACTGTATGTGCACATGCAACTTTTGCACAACTCATACAAATACACACTTTAATCTCGATCTATATTACATACACACCAGAAGATAAAATAATAATTTACTGGCCTTTTGTAAACAAGAACATCAAATATGTTCAATGAATGCATGCACATAGGATTGAGTAGCCAGTAAAACTACCAGGTAAACCTTAACCACTAACCTCACTGCTTCCTTCCACATTTAATCCACGACACACACAGCCCTGCAGGCGTGGATATGGCTCCTATATCGTTCAACCACAATTTGTTTGACAGAATTGTTCGAATTTGTTGTAACACAAAAAAACAGCAATCAACGAACGACCGAACGAATAAATAAACCGATGAATCATTGTCCTCCAATGAGACATCTAGGGCATCAAAACCTGGATGGAGCTTTTTTGTTTTGACTCGGCACGCCAAATGTACCGAATACACCGCCACTCCGCAATCACAAATTACTGGCCCCAGGAGCGACAGCAGATGAGGGGACTTGTGTAGGATGGAGGAATCTCGTGAAAACATGTTTATCTCCCGCTTACAAGGATGCTGAAGTCGATGAACTCTGAATGCTCGGCTACAAATTTCAAGCACCGTTGCCCCCCATTCTGCCCATTACCCACCAGACACAACATGCTGGGGCGCTGGATGTTTCTGGCAGCCAGCCTAATTACCCTGCCCCCAGTGCATGTCTATTTCACCAGTCAAACAGACCAGGATTTAACAGAGGAGTAGACATACAACAATAAAGTTACTTCAGAAACACATGGCCAAATTACACCATTTTTATTAAATTATAAAATATTTTTAAAATATAATTTTCAGTTAATCAAAAATTAGCCGATACCAAATACACTCGATCAATGTTATATGATAAGTAAATGTAATGTTGACTGGCTCACAGAACATTACAAGAATTGTTTTATTTTATTTAAAAATTTATTAATCAAACATTAATTTAAACTATTTTCATCCAAGATGAATTTGTATTTCAAATTAATGAATACAAAAGTATTTTCTTAAAGAATTGTTAATTTTATGGTCACAAATATAAATGTGTAGGCCTAAATGTTATCAACTTTATATATGAACCGACACCTGACAATGTTTTAGGTGTATGAAGACTTACTTGTCTAATTCTGCGAATCTCTGTCATCAAGCGGCTGTGCTCGGTGGCGGACACACAGGCAGCTCCCTCTGCCAGCAGTTCGTCCACATACGTCTCATAGTTGGCGACTCTCTTTATCTGCAAGCAGACATGTTTACATGAATTTACATCGAACATAAACGAACTGCAATCCTTTCAGAGTAAAATGCCAGGTGTGACAGGAAATTAGCTAAGATGTCTGTAAATAGTAGTGTTTTCAAAGTAATACATTTTAAATTAGCATGAAGTATAAGGTAGTTTTCTTACAACAAACATGAGTATATATATATATATATATATATATATATATATATATATATATATATTTATATTCAGACAACATTACATATCTGTGTGATGTTACACTGTTTACTCACAGCATTCGAAGAATCCGTACCCGTAACAAAATAGATAGCTAATAGGGTGGAAATTGCTTCAAGTAGCTAGCTAGATGCATCACATGAGGTCCACACATAAATAACTCCTTTTGTAAACACCTTCGACTATATGTATATATATAGCAACATAATACAAAGCATAGGTTAATTCTCAATCAACTCTCTCTACTGTTGGCTAACGGCTCGCTTCTGTAGGCTTAGAATACTGAGGCAGAACAAACAGACAGACTGGCAGAATAAGACATGTCTTTTCCCATTATAAACACAAAGACAGTCTACAGAAGGTTTATGACTGTGACAGGGTGACAGGGTTTCTTATCAAAGAAATGTACTTTTTGCAAGAAAATTGGACCATGGAAAGCTGCAAAGTATATATGCTGACTCTGTGCTGGAAGCAGAGTTTACACAGTATTTATAATGGATACATGTGGATTTTTTCTTATTCACGATAACAATCATGTGACGTCTCCACATGGCAAATGACAAACTATGTCAGTCTTTGATGTTATATGATCAACCACTGTAATTCCATGTATACACATGTGTGCGCTTGTGTAATAAGACATTGTGTGTGTGTGTGTGTGTGGTGTGTGTGTGTGTGGTGGTGCGTGCGTGCGTGCGTGCGTGCGTGCGATGTGTATATGTGACGAGTATGTGTGTATAATTACAGTGGACTCTTGCTATATAGAATATAGATCTCTAACAGCCTTCTTAAAAGAACAACTTTAAATAGCTATTCTGGCATGTGCTGTTTTATTACTTTTATATACCCAAGCATATATGGAACGTAAACTGTAAGTAACAAACTGACAACTTCCTATATATGTTACTTGTAATAAGCATCCCCCATACAGTTCATACGCACACATATTTTAACCATTAAAAAGATACTGTTCTCTTTAATGCTAACACTTTTTAATTTTCCAAATATATTCTTACAGCTCCCCTTCATACAGAAATGATGTCAACAAGATTGTCAATCCCACTTCCTAAAATCTCAAGTGTTTCCCAGTTCAATCCTTTAAGTCAAATCCTCCATTTTACAGGCTACAGGTAATATTTTGGTCTGTGCATAAAAAGCTGTTTATTTTCCACGTGTATTCTTACACCAACATAAATGCTGTCAACAAGCCTGTCAATCCCACTTTCTAAAGTGTCAAGTGTTTTCTAAGTTTGCCAGTCCATAGATGTTCGACACACAAAAGCCGTGAGACTGATATTTACTGAGCAGCCTTTGAATGCATCTAACCTTTATGCCTAAGTGCACACAGTCACATTGAAAATATGTTTTCTCGTAGAACGTGCACACTCCTTTCAGGCACATAATTGTTGTCTGCCACGATACAGGATGACATGTTCAACAAGTCAAGTTGTCACGAGAGTGTCAGGTATGATGAATGTAGGTGTTCACTTTAAACGGCAACGGTGTAAACGTACATAAAACAGAGATGTTTGTGACAACGAAGAGTCAATCTCGTATGTCCCTCCTCAAACCACAAGAATGGCAAAGGAAAAACCACAAGAATCATGCTGGGGTGATGTCATTTAATATAGATTCAACGAGGAAGGGTAAGGTCAGTGTTTAAAAGAACCTTACAAATACTTCTGAAGGGGTGTTTATGTGTAGAGTTATAATATACACACACAAATACTGGGTTCTTTGTCCATTTGCCAAACGGTTACATTCCTCTGGACAATATTTAAAAAATCTTCCTAAATTATGTTATATGTAACTTTAATTGTCAAATATTGTTTAATGTTGCTAAGAATTGTAACATCTTGTGAACTATTTAAAACTTGTGAAATTATTAAATACTGCTAAATCGTCTGGATGAGACATTATAAATGTCACACATTAATGTACCAGTGCTTGGGGAAGTAAGCCATCCCACTGAGGGGGTAGATGTGTTCATCTACAGAGGACCAGTTCACACACAACAGTAGTCTCTAAGTCACCCACCAAACATGCGGGGTAAACAACCAAATGTACCCAACAGAGACACAGAGCTCTGCATAATTGAAATGACACCGGAGACAGTCCTCATTGTAGGGTGCATTAAGGGCATGAGTCAGCGCTTCACAGTCACTAGCTAAGACAATCACAAACTTCCTGAATGTTCTACAGTACAAAGGGGCACACCCACCCACCTACCCACCCTATGGGGTACGTGGGGTAACAATTATAGCTAGCCTGTCTGCCCCAAGGATGACCAGGAGACCTAGAGTGATCCTCAGGGCTGACCATGTTTGACAGAGACATGGCATGACTATTGAGCCAAGCACAATGACAAACCTCGGAGCAAATATTGTGGTGGCAAAGACAATAGATCAAAGAGGAGTCAGTCTTAGTTTGTTTTGAAACAAGACTGCTAAACTTTCTGGGTTTTAGATGTAGAGAAACATTCATTATTGACCAAACTCACAATTGATAAACATAGAAGGAATGTGAGGTCAACACAGACAGATAAAATCTGAGTGGAATGATCTGTAAATTCAATTTTTATTTTGTTCATTTGTTTTTTTAAGAATAAAGTCTGGTGACTATAAATAGCACTGCAATTAACATACAGTAATCTTTAATACTATAAATGTGTGTGTGTGTGTGTGTGTGTGTGTGTGTGTGTGTGTGTGTGTGTGTGTGTGTGTGTGTGTGTGTGTGTGTGTGTGTGTGTGTGTGTGTGTGTGTGTGTGTGTGTGTGTGTGTGTGTGTGTGTGTGTGTGTGTGTGTGTGTGTGTGTGTGTGTGTGTGTGTGTGTGTGTGTGTGTGTGTGTGTGTGTGTGTGTGTGTGTGTGTGTGTGTGTGTGTGTGTGTGTGTGTGTGTGTGTGTGTGTGTGTGTGTGTGTGTGTGTGTGTGTGTGTGTGTGTGTGTGTGTGTGTGTGTGTGTGTGTGTGTGTGTGTGTGTGTGTGTGTGTGTGTGTGTGTGTGTGTGTGTGTGTGGTGTGTGTGTGTGTGTGTGTGTGTGTGTGTGTGTGTGTGTGTGTGTGTGTGTGTGTGTGTGTGTGTGTGTGTGTGTGTGTGTGTGTGTGGGTTTTTGTGTGTGTGTGTGTGTGTGTGTGTGTGTGTGTGTGTGTGTGTGTGTGTGTGTGTGTGTGTGTGTGTGTATAAAGCATTACACATTATCATTACTTGCCATATGTTGCCATTTATTTTACATATAACATCACAGACAAACAAGACAAATATGTATAATTATATACAGCAACTGGCCACAACTGCCATAAACTATGCCGAGCCATTCTGACAGACTCATGCGAAAGAAAAACAAGTGAATATATATACACGTCTACACCATGGGTTATTATTGTGGCCCATTGAAGGAATACCCAGTGAGATGGATGTGTGCCAAATGGTTAAGTGATACACCGCCGGATTAATTCTTGAATGGTCGCAATACTGAGTTGTTGCCTTACAACATGGAGTGGTAGGCGGCCTCCTGAAAGGTGCCATATGAGACCAGCTTTAATTCCCCAACAGACACATACACAGCCCAACACATACCGCTGGTCTAAGTAAACAGCCTTGAGTGGGGTAGTTCCTTACACCCCACTGCATCCTGTCCAATTCTGAACATCTCTGTCTTGTGGCATCACAGTTCAAACTGTCACGCAATGCTGTCAACATGCATTAATACGTGTTCTATTTGATATGTGATGCCACTCTGTCAACTTATTTTCCTTATGGTGCAAATGTTTGTTGTCGTCCCTGAATACACAACTTACAACTGTGTCCTTAGATCATTGGGTTTGAAAGCTTGTGTGGTTACGCTCCATAGATACAACATTACTCCTTTTTATTTTCACTTCACTTGTAAACACATAGGACCACATAGCAATTATTAAGAAGCCAATTTATATGCCATTCTGGTGACAACAGATCCCACTGTTTACCCAGCAATATGTCATATTGCAACATATTAACATTTCAAAGTATTTTATTCGGTCCTTTTATGCCTATTGCTGTGCTTAATTCACTGGGGTATATCAATGTTACATTTGACGCATCTGTTGAATGATAATGGACCAGTCACATGACCTGATCACATGAACCAGATCTCATGCCATTCATATTTTTAAACGTTAACCTCTACAATAATTACATACCTTAGAAGGCTTTTCAAAAGCTCTCATTGTACGAGTGCATAAGTTACAACCAAATTAATTAATAGTTTATTGGGATCGCAGATTGCAGTCTTGTTTTAAGTAACTTCAACTGTGAACAATCAAATTTATGTTACCACGAATACTGTAATACAAGTAGTGTAAAGGATTACTGCCTTACACATTTCACAACTCTGACTCGACCCAGTACAATTGGGTGAATCCGTTTCAACAGATGAGATGAACTCATTTAAATGCTTTAATTGTGAATAGTGCCTTAAAATTTGGTATTTTTTAGGTATTTATCACCAAGATTATTTCCTGATTCATGCAAGTAGACATATTGAGTAGACATTTACTTGCCACACAAGGATCAATGTCAGATGTTGAAAGTCAAGATATCTATATCTAAGGGTAATATTTTAACATTATTAGCTAAAATACAACTATGTATGGAAAAACAGTGTATCACAAACATGCAAATAAATAACTGTAAATAGCTACATACATGTTTTCTGAAATATAATTGTTAGAGTAGAAACGAATGGTCCAAGAATACGAATGAACATAGAAAAAGGCAAGTAGCCCTCGACGTTCGGGACAAGATACTGCTACAATTCTCCATAATATGAACATAGTAATAATAGCGTATAAGTATAGATAATTGCATTAACAATATCTGACTACTTGTTCTGACAACTTGAACGGTGACATAAAGTAGCAACTTAGACCTATTTCGCAAAAGTCAGGACCCCCAATACGCACAGACCCTGTGTATTGGCTTTAGTGAGCTGTGTTCTTAGTCCTCAGCTGTCAAAGAAAGCTCTACCAACCAGCAATTGACTGAGGTGATTGTGTAACAGTGTGGCAATGTGTTGACTTGACAGCTTAGCCCTACAGTGCCCACACCCCTGGGTGGATTGACCCCCCCCCACCAGCGCACCCTTCATAGATTGCTATACACATAGTCTGGCTGCTGACAGGACAAAGATGCCTTGGCCAGGCTACTGTGGCACAAAAGTGTTGTTTCTAATACCATCTCAATTTTGCATGCTGAGAACATTCTAATGACCAAGATAACATGATTTTCTATAACACATGATGAGCAGTTGAACACAGGTGTATCTTGCATGCAATTGGTTACCGTAGTTACAAAGAGCTCTTCGTTATTAACTTTATTCCTCATTTACTGTCCAACAAATACACATCATAGAACATTATTTACTCCCGTTACAATTTATGGAAATACTTACTCAAGCATATATATCCACTACTGGTTAAAGTCAGGTATTCAATATCAGAATTGCGTGACCAAGCCCAGGAGCAACCAAACTGGCACAAGTCTCAAATGAGTACAAAGTGGAACTGAACCCAGACTGATTATCTTAATTACAGAGAGCTCTTTGTTACTAATTTTATTCAAAATTTCTTTACCTAAAAATACACAACATTATAGAACTGTTGTTACTCCCATGTTACAACTGTTTATAGCCAGGTATGCCTACTCAACTACAGTTAAATGACAGAAAGTGGAGTGACCAAATTGGCCCAACCTTCAAAAGTACCAAGCAGATTTGAAACCATATTAATGTTCAACCAAGAGTCCAAAGCTTTTACTGGCCACTACCAAACCACACATTATTTGCAGTACACCCCGTGTATTTTAAAGTTTGCTCATTTTGTTCATGTTTATATACCAAGTGTGTCCAGTTATTGCCCACCACAACTCTCATGAATGGGCTGAGTTGAGTATTCTACTAAGCCGTAAACCTTCCTAACAAACAGCAAAGGATCTCACCTACCCACAGAGTTCCAGTTACCTACATTCACAGATGTTTCTAGTGACTATCACATGCAGTAAGTCACCCATATATTAGTTGATTCTACTGCAATATTCAGTGTTGATCACAAAATCCAGATCAGTGCTTGTTGGGGTAACAAGTTGGGAAGGTTACAATTACCGAACCATGGAGCAGTCTTCCTGATACAGTGGTAACAGCTAAATCCCTAGAATCATTCAAAACACGACTAGACAAATTCTGGTATACCCAGGATATTGTGTCTGACTTTGAAGCACCGTTAAGAATAACTAACAACAAAACCGGAACACACGATATCATATTATGAAAATGAAGAGCTGATCACAGAGAAGCACAGAATCCTACGATCAGAACCGTCCTAAGGTGTCCTAAGGTATATACACTATCCCATAGTTTATCTCCAATAACCATGAGTAGACACAGCAGACAAAACTGATAACTTATCAAACGTATACCCTATTGACCGCTATGTCTAACTTCTATCTTCCCTCATGCTTTCGTACCAGTTATCTACAGTTTGTCACTACAGCTAAGTAATTATACACACGTGGACACAGACTTGATTCCCACAGTCAAGTTAACAGCACCAAGTTAACTGGTATGGACGACAACCGAAAGACACCAAAATCACAACATTAAATTACAGATAAATGTCAATAGTGACTAACTCATCCTGTTTCTTCTGATCTGTGTCATGAATGAACTGGTCAACGACGAGCCCCAAGACAAAACATTGCTTGGACAGGTGGCTCAGGAATGACAGCTGACCCAAGTAGCCGGTGCCTGTCATGTCTGACACCTCCGTGTGTCTCTGCCTCAGTAAACATGCATAAAAACACCAATTACAACAGACCCACCTGGTTAAGAACCTGCTCACATGGCTGCCAAAGATCTGCAGATACAGCAAGATGTTAATCAGTATGTCCAATTGCGTTTAACGTAGCCAAATGTGGCCAACAATCGGGGTACGATCCAAAGTTCTGATGCATCTACCTGTGACACCCCACGTTTCTTTGGGGTGGCTCATTCAACTGCCTTACCCTGTCCTTGGCTGGCAGTACACAGGTACTGCAGGAGCCACAGCGGTGGACACGGTCCAGCGCACAGCACAGGTATACAGCCTGCCTGCTGAAGCGCGACCGCACCAAGCACTGTGGCACATTAACCTAGTTGGCGCGACCTCTGACCTGAACACGCAGATGCCGAAATGCCAGCAACAACAATCACTCCCTATCTGCCGTCTCCACTGTACAGCTGCATCAAAACACCCCCACTGTCTCCTCCCCTCTCTCAGGACACCCTTCCCGTTTCCCCTCCACCCTCCCACAGGGACAAAGCCTCCACCCACCTTATTTGCAAGAAGAATGTCTCAGTGATCGGAGACATTTCAGTGAAGACACGAAGGGTGTCATTAAGAGGCACGATGGGCCATACATCCTGTTTAGAATACTATAGATGCCACAACTGCAGCATGAATGGAAGACACAGGCAATGGCCATATCAATCCTAACTTCTGATCGCCCTACAATGGGGTTATGGTCTCTTCAAGCAGTCGCCCCAAGGGCAGCAATGTGGATAAGGCACCCCTACATGATCAATGCCAGGGTGGACTTGACAAATGGGGTAAACGACGTATATATGTTCCGCGGTTGCTATGTATTTACCACTTGGATACAGTCGGTGATGAAAACAACATGACTACGTGTCATTGATACCATATGACCAATCTCTGGGTTATTCCTGACCTTCAACAAACATTCTCAAACAAAAACAGACTTCACAAAAATAGAAAATGACATTACAATTGATGAGTTATGCAGCTTTAAAAATACAAGTAATTTACTTTTCTTTGCGAGAAACTTTAAATTTTTTAATTCCATAGCAATTTAGCCTTCCTAACAAGAATCTTTGGTGCACAGTCAAAAACAAGTTTCTTTTGGGGATTGTGTCAAATATTATTGAAATAAGCCCGAAAATCAGAACTTTGATATATTCAAGGAATTTGCAATGTTTTCTCATTATGTTTTCTTGCTTGGTTTAGTGGCATAGGTTTCTACTTGCTTCTGAGAGACCAAAGTACAGCCATAAACAAGTCAACAGTCTACATGTTCCTGTGCCCTGGATACTATAGTGACCCACCACTAATGGGGGGGGGGGTAATTGGGAGATTGTCCCTAATGGAGAAGGCATGCATAATGAGTTTGTGTTACCTGTAGATCTCTGTGTGGACTTGTGCCACAGGTGTGTCAGACTTGGTAATGGGGTGGGGGTTGAGGGGGAGACAAAGGGGGTATGGGGGTTCACTCCTAAGTACACATTTAATGTAAACCAACCCCTGCCTTCTGTTTATTTACCCCTCTGAAGACTTGTTGCTATGGAAACATGGATAGAATGATGGAAAGAGTGCTGGAAGGATGAATGAAAGAAACAAAGACACAACAGATGTAATGCAAAGATATTAAGTTGGTGGGAGAATTAGAAAATGGAAAGGGAAAGAAAGCGGATGGGAGTAAGGAGAAGGAAATGGGGATGGGGAAAGGATTAAGAACAACTAGGATGGTGAGAAGAGAAAGGAAACAAAAAAGATAAATACAGAGACTATCACTATGATTCCGGTGAACTAAACAAGTCAGGTTCACTTGATAATACAGCAAATATTCTACTTAGAAAAATACTGTCTTTTTACCACACTGAGGCATCAGCATTCAGACCGGTCCCTAGGCTGTGACATCTTGCAAAAAGTAGTTGAAGATGTGTAATAAGTTATAAAACTTGAACAACATTCATCACCAGCAAAGCAATCAGTATTTGAGAAAAAAAAAGTAAACGTGTTAACAAAACTGAAAGAAGCTCGTCACAAATTAAATAAACCACTTTTTTATGGTAATGCACACTATTATAAAAGTTTCTTTGTGAAGAAACAGAACAAAAGGAAAATAACAGTATGAAAATAAATCATTTAAAGCTGATTCGTAAGATGTTCCGAATCAAACACAAATGGCAAAGCAACTCTGAAGCAACTAAAGGTTATCTCTGGTAAACCAACACTCACAACCCTAGCACCAAACTACACTGTCCTTAGTACAAGAAAGTCACGGTTTGTTTCCACCAGGGAAACACCTATCATAAAACATTCTGGTTTTTTTTTACGAAAAAGGTAAAAAAAACCATCAACATATCTACGGGGGTGAGTAATGTTCTGTGATGTGTGATCATTTATCTGAATCGTTTTTTCTTTTTTCGTTTTTTCGTTTGTTCCCCAGCATGAGGAACCACAGGTCATTAAAGTGTGGTTTGACATGAAATATACCCTACGTGATACGCCACAGTGAAAATGTGGTGTCATTTCATTGATACACGTGCATCACACCCCAACTACCGACCAATCCTTAACATCAATGCCTTATCAATGTTTACTACTTACCCACTATCGCTGTGTAATTAATTGTGATACACCTGTGATAACTATGATTATGATCATTGGTTGAACGATTAATATCTTTTGACATTAAAGGGTGGAGAAGACAAGATAAGAACATAAACTGACACAACATTACAACTGCCTTCAGGAAGATTAGCATTCTAAGTAGATGTAAACATATTGCATATTGTTTAGGGAATGCACAATGTACAACATTTTCTACCTGAGTGACATTTATAAGGAACATTCCGACACTGAATTTAACGACAGACCAACATATCTTCTGTTTTGAAAGTGAACAGGAACAAACGCAACCAGAACAAACAGGAGAAGGAAAGACACCTATAAGTAGGTAGACAAACACAAAGATATAATTAATTGTTAAAACAAAACCACAAACAGGTGCAAGTATTATGTTGAGGAAGACAACTGCCAAATGGCACAACAAACAAGTAGTATGTTGGTGTAATGTTTGTTCATACGCTGTATCACTTGTGTATTGCTTAATGCCTCACTGGCCCAGGCTGCAACCTGATAGTCCCATCCCGCCCACTGTGATATAACTACTTCCTATGTTAAGAGCTCCTAAGCCAGATTTTGCTCTGTAAAACTGATTTTGCTCCTTAACAGCCGTGATCTTGTATACCCCAAAACTGTCAACACCACGATGCTTCAGTGGGGCAGTGTTGCTGGTGTGTCATGGAAATAGTGTCCCCAGTAATAAGCCAATGGATGTTCATGTTTTGAAAAAGCTCCGTTAGTTTAATAAAAGATTTTGATTAATGATGAATTTTCCGTAAGAGTCTTTATCTTAGTGAAACAGTTCCCTTTCAGGAGTCACAATGTCACTTCCTAAGTGTTTTACTTGTGTTTTGATGTTTGATTTTGTAGACACCCTTTTCCTGAATTTCCTTTATCGGAGATAATTGATTGATGATCAAATCCCCAGATGGAATCGCTATAGATGAATGAGTTTTGCTCCACGATATAAGTATATACAATTATGATCTTTAGTGTGAGATGGCTGAGATATAGTATGAGGGTAAAAGACGAAGAGCATAAGGAAGATAGACAGATGTCACAGAGGGGAAAAAGCAGAGAAGGAATTGGAACTGATGAAATATGCAATGAGTTCCAAGAAGGAATGGGAAGTTATAAAACATATGCGATGATTAATCGGCAGAGGCAGTGTTTTGCGAGAGAGATTGGTCATGTCACTTCCTGTTGCTCCCTTTAACTCATCCGTCAAACTCATTTGAATTACTACACAAGGCGTTTGATATGGCTGATAGTTTGTGATATTTCAAACATGACACACATGTTGGTGTGTGGGTGGGTGTCTAGGTTGGTGGGCACTGAGCATGGCCCATACCGGTGGGCACTCAGAATATTTCAAAACAGCAAATCGCAACAAAACCAGGCATTAGAAACAAGTCATTCAGGCAGCACACAGCAGAGAACACTTTTTCACTTTCTAACTATTTCAGTAGTTTGTGTATATCATGTAAATAATCGTGACTAGGTTAATATATCAAAATGGTTTCAATGACGTTGGTGATTATATTGTTACATTATCGCAGGATATTGATGATATTTTGTCCACTCCTAGAATGTCAAAAAGACGTCATTGCTGCCCAAGTCATCCATTACATCCCACCGCAAACCTGATGAAGTGCCACCCACGTTATGCTCAAAAGAGTATCAAATGAAAGTGTAAATGATTACCGAGTTGCTGTATTGTTTTGCAAAGATTTACATTTAACTGGTACTACTTCACAAAGGCAAGTTCACATACTGTTATTTAGACAAAAGCACTTTTTAAATGCTATATTAATGCAACATACTTTGATGTAAGACAAATATGATACAGAAATGTTTATAATTGTATTTATCTGCATAAACTGACCTTTTCTAAGTTATATTTGTTACATATTGTTTTTTATGTTAATAAATGGCTTTCACTGCTTAATAGCCATGTGGATGCGACAGACAAATGAAAAATAAATATGAATATTTCTATTTCTGCCCTATACCAAGAGACATTTAATTTAGCATTTGCAATAGTGTTTGGTGATATTTTTTCTTTCATAAAGTACCTTATTACATTTTTCTAAAATGTGTACAGCAACCGATTTTACAGCAACTGAATGTACATAGCTGTTTCCTAAAACAACACCACATATCTCAAAAGAAATATAAAACACATTTGTATTATAAAACTACATCTCAGCTCCATTTGCAATGTCTTCCAATCTGTCACCATGTAACATAGCTATAATGGCAAACTTAAAAATTGTTCTAAATAACCCGTTATTATTGTGCCACAGAATAGCTGCGCAGCATAATAGAGAAAATACGAAGACTTTTATGAATGACTTGTGAATCGCCCTTCGCCCTGCACTCAATGATCTCTCCTCGAGTCAAGGCCCACCCGGACATTACAGAATGACGCCGAGGAAGAAAAATTATACATTTGCATATGAATATGAGAATAAGCCGGAACTAAGCTTGCGCGCCCCCGCGGAATTCTCAAACGCACCTCCACAAGGAAGATCTCCACTGGCAGTACACGGCTAGGCCTGTGGTGAATGCTACCTAACCATCAAGTGTAACCACCCACTTATCAAAAATCTCTATGATCAAAGGGTCCAGTGGTCAGATAACTGGTGGGTCAATCAGGTTCTGGCCAAGCTCCCACAGGAGGCTGATGCTATCAAGCTGGTCATTTACACACTGGCCAACATGTCATATCACCAGAGATAAGATATTTGGTCGAAACAATAAAGCTATGCACAAGGCTGGCAATTGGCCATTTGCGGCTGGCGCTGCAGTAAAGATTGGTCAGAAATAGCCACAACCCTACCCTTCTGTCATATAACTGTCACCTGGCCTAGCACAACAACACTCATTCAACACCCTAGGTAATCTTTACAGAGGGACACCACACGCCATAATATCATGGTGTGAGAACAATTCACAGACATGAACAATTACACCCTATTTGTGTAGCTTTGTCCATTCATTTGGGTATCCAGTGCATGGCTAAATCTGTGTACTAAGCTACAGAGATGACAACACATCCCTTGCTGTGATGGTTTATCTTGCAAATATTCTGCTGTTACATCCACAGAACTTCTCTGGGAGAAACCTTCAATCAATTGTTGATTTTGAGAAACAAATTTTCTTTACTGCTGACCACTGTATATTGTGTGATAATTGCACAGGTGATCATTGTACATATGATCACTGTACATGTGATCATTGCACATGTGGCAATGTACATGTGATCTATGTGTGGTCATTGTACATATATATTAATTGCACATGCAATCAGTGTACACATGACCACTTGTATGTGCAACTAGTGTACATGCCATCATTGTACAATCACAGTATAGGGCGCATTGTACAATCACAGTATATGGCACATTGTACAATCACAGTACAGCTGTATATGGCGCATTGTACAATCACAGTATATGGCGCATTGTACACAGCACCCCAAGAAACACACCTGTAGACTTGGTAGTTGTGGTCCTGGCATGTGTTTATGCAGGAACAGTCAGGGTAGAATCCATAAAAGAATATTCTGTCACTCTATCCCCAGTTATACCCGGTCTGTCACTCTATCCCCAGTTATACCCGGTCTGTCACTCCATCCCCAGTTATACCCGGTCTGTCACTCTATCCCCAGTTATACCAGGTCTGTCACTCTATCCCCAGTTATACCCGGTCTGTCACTCTATCCCCAGTTATACCCGGTCTGTCACTCTATCCCGAGTTATACCCGGTCTGTCATTCTATCCCCAGTTATACCAGGTCTGTCACTCTATCCCCAGTTATACCAGGTCTGTCACTCTATCCCCAGTTATACCAGGTCTGTCATTCTATCCCCAGTTATACCCGGTCTGTCACTCTATCGCCAGTTATACCCGGTCTGTCACTCCATCCCCAGTTATACCCGGTCTGTCACTCTATCCCCAGGTATACCCAGTCTGTCACTCCATCCCCAGTTATACACGGTCTGTCACTCTATCCCCAGGTATACCCGGTCTGTCACTCTATCCCCAGTTATACCCGGTCTGTCACTCTATCCCCAGGTATACCCAGTCTGTCACTCCATCCCCAGTTATACCCGGTCTGTCACTCTATCCCCAGTTATACCCGGTCTGTCACTCCATCCCCAGGTATACCCGGTCTGTCACTCTATCCCCAGTTATACCCGGTCTGTCACTCCATCCCCAGTTATACCCGGTCTGTCACTCTATCCCCAGTTATACCCGGTCTGTCACTCTATCCCCAGGTATACCCAGTCTGTCACTCTATCCCCAGTTATACCCGGTGTGTCACTCTATCCCCAGTTATACCCGGTCTGTCACTCTATCCCCAGTTATACCCGGTCTGTCACTCCATCCCCAGGTATACCCAGTCTGTCACTCCATCCCCAGTTATACCCGGTCTGTCACTCTATCCCCAGGTATACCCGGTCTGTCACTCTATCCCCAGTTATACCCGGTCTGTCACTCTATCCCCAGGTATACCCGGTCTGTCACTCCATCGCCAGTTATACCCGGTCTGTCACTCCATCCCCAGTTATACCCGGTCTGTCACTCCATCCCCAGGTATACCCAGTCTGTCACTCCATCCCCAGTTATACCCGGTCTGTCACTCTATCCCCAGTTATACCCGGTCTGTCACTCTATCCCCAGGTATACCCGGTCTGTCACTCCATCTCCAGTTATACCCGGTCTGTCACTCCATCCCCAGTTATACCCGGTCTGTCACTCTATCCCCAGGTATACCCAGTCTGTCACTCCATCCCCAGTTATACCCGGTCTGTCACTCCATCCCCAGTTATACCCGGTCTGTCACTCTTTCCCCAGTTATACCCGGTCTGTCACTCCATCCCCAGTTATACCCGGTCTGTCACTCTATCCCCAGGTATACGCGGTCTGTCACTCTATCCCCAGGTATACCCGGTCTGTCACTCTATCCCCAGTTATACCCGGTCTGTCACTCTATCCCCAGGTATACCCAGTCTGTCACTCCATCCCCAGTTATACCCGGTCTGTCACTCTATCCCCAGGTATACGCGGTCTGTCACTCTATCCCCAGGTATACCCGGTCTGTCACTCTATCCCCAGTTATACCTGGTCTGTCACTCTATCCCCAGGTATACCCGGTCTGTCACTCTATTGCCAGGTATACCCAGTCTGTCACTCTATCCCCAGGTATACCCAGTCTGTCACTCCATCCCCAGGTATACCCGGTCTGTCACTCCATCCCCAGTTATACCCGGTCTGTCACTCTATCCCCAGGTATACCCAGTCTGTCACTCTATCCCCAGGTATACCCGGTCTGTCACTCCATCCCCAGTTATACCCGGTCTGTCACTCTATCCCCAGGTATACCCAGTCTGTCACTCCATCCCCAGTTATACCCGGTCTGTCACTCTATCCCCAGATATACCCGGTCTGTCACTCCATCCCCAGTTATACCCGGTCTGTCACTCCATCCCCAGTTATACCCGGTCTGTCACTCTATCCCCAGTTATACCCGGTCTGTTACTCTATCCCCAGTTATACCTGGTCTGTCACTCTATCCCCAGTTATACCTGGTCTGTCACTCTATCGCCAGTTATACCCGGTCTGTCACTCTATCCCCAGGTATACCTGGTCTGCACTCCATCCCCAGTTATACCCGGTCTGTCACTCTATCCCCAGGTATACCCGGTCTGTCACTCTATCCCCAGGTATACCCGGTCTGTCACTCCATCCCCAGTTATACCCGGTCTGTCACTCTACCCCCAGTTATACCTGGTCTGTCACTCCATCCCCAGTTATACCCGGTCTGTCACTCTATCCCCAGTTATACCCAGTCTGTCACTCCATCCCCAGTTATACCCGGTCTGTCACTCTATCCCCAGGTATACCTGGTCTGTCACTCTATCCCCAGGTATACCTGGTCTGCACTCCATCCCCAGGTATACCCGGTCTGTCACTCTATCCCCAGGTATACCCGGTCTGTCACTCTATCCCCAGGTATACCCGGTCTGTCACTCCATCCCCAGTTATACCCGGTCTGTCACTCTACCCCCAGTTATACCTGGTCTGTCACTCCATCCCCAGTTATACCCGGTCTGTCACTCTATCCCCAGTTATACCCAGTCTGTCACTCCATCCCCAGTTATACCCGGTCTGTCACTCTATCCCCAGGTATACCCAGTCTGTCACTCTATCCCCAGTTATACCCAGTCTGTCACTCTATCCCCAGGTATACCCAGTCTGTCACTCTATCCCCAGTTATACCCAGTCTGTCACTCTATCCCCAGGTATACGCGGTCTGTCACTCTATCCCCAGGTATACCCGGTCTGTCACTCTATCCCCAGTTATACCCGGTCTGTCACTCTATCCCCAGTTATACCCGGTCTGTCACTCTATCCCCAGTTATACCCAGTCTGTCACTCTATCCCCAGGTATACCCGGTCTGTCACTCTATCGCCAGTTATACCCGGTCTGTCACTCCATCCCCAGGTATACCCGGTCTGTCACTCTATCCACAGTTATACCCGGTCTGTCACTCTATCCACAGTTATACCCGGTCTGTCACTCTATCCCCAGTTATACCCGGTCTGTCACTCTATCCCCAGGTATATCCGGTCTGTCACTCTATCGCCAGTTATACCCGGTCTGTCACTCTACGTAATGTCACGCCCCATTTAGCCTATTCTTACTAAGCTTCTGTTCCATTCACAAACAGATGCGGGTTATGGGGAATAGGCAGGAATTTTCCCACATGCACGAATAACACGCTCAACTAGCGCTCTATTGTGACACTTGTTTTTTTATCACTCCACAGTCTACAAACAATCAGCTTGAACGACTGGAGCTAAGACTAACAATTATTGTACATTCAAACTAAATGCTGGCTCAGCAGGGCAGAGACCAGTAGGACAAGAATCACACAAAATCAGAAAAAGATAACGATAAGGAAATTCCCGGTGGACCTGTTTGGATAACAGCACACAAAGCTAAATTTATGGTTATGCGAAACTCATGGTAAACTCTATCAACATTAAGATAACAGCTGGCCAGCCCTAACTGTGTAAGGTATCTTTGTCTCAGATACCCCAGAGTTTATACACAATAACCATTTTCAGACAACTTGGGTGTTATGTACAACAGGTGAATCGCAAGAACTGGAAACAGATTATTTCTTACCAGATCACAGATATTTACAAGTTTCAAAGATGTCACATGGTGATACGCCAGTTGACAAATAGACAATGCATTTCGAAAGAGAATGGAAGTTTCCACGAGAATAACAACCACTGGGGTAGCTTGTGGTGTCTACAGAAGCGTGGTGTCTCACCACATCTTGTTGACATTATTATGTTGCTATATATATATATATATCGACATTTTAACTTAAATATACTTTCATTTACATTTTATTTTTTACAAAAACTATGCATTTAACATTTCTATTTATTAAAGATGAACATGTTTAAATGTCTATTGTTTTTGTCTGTCTACTAATGTTTCATATTAATATTCCTAATAGCCTTTTATATGGATACATATACACACACACACACATATATATATATATATATATATATATATATATATATATTATATATATATATATATACACTCATCTATATATATATATATATATACACACATACACATATATACACACACACACAAGACACACAAGACACACAAGACACACAAGACACACGCACGCACGCACGCACGCACGCACGCACGCACGCACGCACGCACGCACGCACGCACGCACGCACGCACGCACGCACGCACACAACATACACAAGTGTGTGTGTACTTAATTATTTCATATTTCAAGAAAACCAATCATCATGTCTGGTCAAACAGAAGTCCTCCTATGACAGATTAGTGGATAGAAGTCATAAATGACACAAGCCAACTATCTGTCAACTACCCCCTGGTATGTCCAGTTTCTGGTCTAAAATGACCAGCACTGGCCAAAGTCACCTTACTGAATGGGGCCTACCTGACCCCAGAACCGTACCACTGACCAGTGGTCAAGAGTGGTCAGTGACTTCAGTGACCTATGAGATAGCAAACACACCCACACTAAATCACTATTGTAGTGGACAGGGCTGGACAGTCATCAAGCTTCCCTGTAAACAGCAGAAACATGCGGAACCACCTATTAAAAGCTCATCATTTATTCTACACAAATAACAACTCAGTATACACTGTACACACTGTGCTGTTGAGATTCAACGACTGGTGGCATTTGAACGCTACAGTAAACTGAAACCATTTTGTAATTTCAACATTTTCAGAAAATAATCTTTCTATTTTCTGTATGTCTGATTTCCCAATAAACCAACCTCAATTGTCTGAATTGTTCTAGCCATCACTATGGGAAAACAGGACACACAACATGGAGAAAGTGGACTTTGTCCAGAAATAGGATAACCCCAATACCTGACAGTATCCATTACCGTAAAGGTGCTAAAGCAGGATTAGTAAGTTTATTATAAGTACAGATTCTATTTAAATCCATGTGTACATGCAATTAAGTCATCAGTTCTATGGCAGCCATGTGATTATTTTTTTTGCCAAATTTGAAAACTATCCACCTGATTACTGTTTTTAATTTTACAATCCAGTAAACACTGACTTAAAATTATATAGTGACTTAGCAGTTACATTCCATCCATGAAAATCTTCCCAAGACTTAGTCAGTAATGAAAATCTTTCTTATGAATGATTAATTAGACTGATAAAAATGCATTACATATTGCATAGTAATCTACATGCAGGGCACTTCAACCTAAGCTGCTTGTTGATATAATCCAAGATATACTGCAGTTTCAAAGTCACAGGTAATTATGAGTTTATGTTTGTATAAACACTTCCTAAAATAGCTTAATGACAAGTGACAACTGGGAATTACATAATCAATAAGGTGTTATTAGCAGGTTAATTAACACTTGGTGTTGATTTATTGCATAACTACACATTTGTCTAAACATAAGAAACGGATAATCATCAAATAATCTATTGTTTCCTTAGCATATAAATATATATAAACATGGTGTGTTCCACTATTGAACATAATTTATTACTATTAAAGGGCATTCAATGAGCAGAGCTGCTAATTAAATTCCCGTGAGAATTATGATCTCATATAACCTGCTATTACCATTAGACAACTAGTTACATCTCTACAGTGTAAAACCTGTTCCAATTTGTGTATCGTTATGATAACTTATTTATTTTATTGAATTTATTTATTGAAATAATTTAACCTATTTAGTTAACTTAATTATTTAGCTTATATTCATGTATGTATTTATTTATTTATTTTATATTGTCAGCCCCTTTGAGCAGGTTTTTAACCCAGATATATGGCGCTTTATAAATGTTTCCAAATAAATGAATAAATATTATAGATCAATTGCTACCACACCTAATGCTCCACTTGTGTAAGTACACCATTATATATTACTTCATCATGATGGCTGCTATTGCACTATTAAGCAACATTCCAACAAAATGAACAGCTGAACAACACACAAAAATTACATTAGAAAATGCATGTATAATCACTATTATGAAATAGTATTTTGTGACCTTTTAAGTTTTCACTCACACAATTTACCACATAACTTTTAATAGATATTTACAATAAAAACATTAGCCACAGTTCTCGAAGTCTATACCGACTGTAAGATAAATTAACTACAGATATAATTTATATTGCTCTCAAAACGGATAAGCAAGAAACCACTGTGCGCTGCATCGTAGACCCACTACACTGTAGGAGCTCCCATTTGCAGGCAACCTCTCATCAGCTGCCTCAAGGAATACACACCAAGGTTACACAAACAATGGAAACTCGATTACACACGCAAAACAATTATGCAAGGACTAAATGTATCAACAGCAGGTGAAAAACTCGGCCAGACGTAACACGACCCGAGTAACAACTGCTCCACCCCAAGCAACAGTTTCATCAATGACAGGCCGGAGCTCATCAAATAACATGCTTTTCACTGGGACAACTTGCGTTAGATTGACACATGAGTAACTAGACAGTATTATTGACCCCTCTGGTGACTTTAACCACATCAAAGGCCCCATTCAGAGCATTCTCAATGATGTGTGCAGAGTAATTGTTCAACAAGGCACATCCTGAATTGAAAATACAACATCATTAGTCACCAAGAGGAGGACATGGTCCAGTGGACTACCAAGTAGGCAGGGTGGGGGAACCATCCCTCTGTATCCCACATTAGGAGGGAGAAGGATGGGTCCCACGTGGGAGGGACTGTCATTTACTAGAGTCAAACATATTAAAAATAAATAATATACATACATATACATGTATATATATATAATATTATATATATATTATATGTATATATATATATATATATATATATATATATATATATATATATATACACACACACGTTTCTAAAAATTGATTGTCCTGTGTTTAATTTTTAAAAGTAATATGTGTAAAGCCTGTATTTTGATCTCACTAGTAACTGTCCCTCAAACATCAAAATAACACAAAAAGGACACTGACAAATGCTGGGCCTGTGCGTAATTATGGTTTCTATTGCCAAGGGAAGTGAAACAACTCCCACATGGAAATGGGAAAACCCGCTGTGGATTGGTTCTTGTACAGTTCTAAGAAAATTGTTGAAAAGTAACGTATCTTTCAGACTCAAATCTAGACAAGGCTATTTGAGGTAGACTATAATAAGGAGTTTCATTGGACCCTAAATTCAGATATTCTAGCTATAATGACCCTCTTCCTGCTACCTCATAATGAACCTTGAGCAAGTTAATGCACAGCTCCAGGACACTCATCTTTATAAACAATTACCTGGCTACACAGACAATGATGGATATCTATATATGAATAGTTTTATGTAGTAATTGATGTATGGCTGAATACTTCACAGAGAAGTCCAGACAGGGACTTGATTATATGACAAATCATATACGTCTGCTAAGATTGCAACCTGACACAATATGAACAGTCCTAAGGATTTGATACAATAGAACAGTATACATAAAAACTACTGTTACTGTTTCCTAGGTAAGTCCCTCCTTCCTTCCTCATATCGGAAGTAGAACATTGTAATTAGTGAACTTAGTGAAGTAGAACATTGAAATGGTGTCTGTGTCACGACAAGTAAAACAAGGAAATGGGAAACCCTTTGTGGAATCTCACTTCTAGAGACGAGAATTACAGAAAAGTAAGGCTCCAATCTTTTGGGACAGATCTAACCAAGATCATCTCCCCTCCCTAGTCCCTACCTCGTATCTGAAGTAGAACATTGGTCCCCCGAACATTTCCCAGTCCTGTGTCTCCCTGCGTCTCCTCTCTCCATCCACGTAATCCTCTGTTTTCTCCTCCTCCTCCTCCGCATCATCTGAAATGCTCGGCGATTCCTCCAGAGGGAAATAAGCGACCTCGACGGACGACCGACCCTGACAGCTGCCCATTTATGACAGCGATGCAACCGACACTGACGACAGTATGATGTCAGCCATTCCAACAGTGAAGATGTTAGTGACACATGTTTTCTGACGGTGACATCAGTGACACGGGTCTTCTAACAGTGACATTAATGTGACACGAGTCTTTCAACAGTGATGTAACAAGTCTTTCAATATTTTTTAGTGACACCAGTCTTTTGACAGTCGAGTTAGTGACACAGGTTTTCTGATGGCGATTTTAATGGCACAGTTCATCTGACAGTGACCCTAGTGAAGACATGCTAAGCACGACACTGTGGCCATCGGGATACTAGAGTTTATAGTGACTTGCGGTGCTATTTATTCACACATCGTTGCCTCATACAGGATATGGCAGGTTTCCATTTCCTCACTCACAGAGACAGTTGTGAAGTAGTTGTAAAATAAAGCAATGAGTCAACTGACCCATCCTGGTTGACGGCACACAGCAGATGGTCCCCAGTAGTGACCAACTACACCAATGTTCCCCCACTACGCATGTCCACAAACCGTAACAAGTCCTATGTACACAACCATCCCGATTTCTTCCCAGTTCCCGTGTCCTCCGTAATCCCTCACAGGCACAAACGCATGCACACAGCAACACGTGCACCACCGCGGACCACGCACAAACGACACTGACAACTTTGTGATAATCAGCTGCAGAACTCGATCATGTAGACGCATTAATCACTGGGTTTATGAAGGGGATGGTGGTTGGAAAACTGCGTATCCATTTCACTTGCGATCATCTGACGTGGCTGACTAGGTCACGCCTGGTCGAAACCAAACGGAACATAACATGTAAATAACCTCCAACTGACACCGACATGTCAACGAGGTGCTCAGTGACACAACCTTTTGGCATTCTGCAGTGGCAGTGGAAACATTTGTCATAATGTGTCACAGCCAGGGAGGTATTTACAGGACCTAGTGAGTAAAATTGTGTAAATTTACAAGGGCACACCGGATGTAATCAGCAGACAGCTATTACCGGTAGATCGTCACACCCACAGAAATGACCACAGAAATCCTACCTGTAATTGTTGAAACCCTATGAAAATGTGGTCATCCATTTAGCATTCTGAGAAACAGTTCTGGTAGCATTATGCAATGGATGGTGTACTACAAATAGGTACTTCACTAATTACAAACAGTTGCTGATTACAACACAAAACAACCACTGCCCCTCACTAGTAGAGAAACAACTTTTGACAAGATGCAAGCCCACTCAAATATTGACTCTTACATGTAATATTTAATACATAGTGGATTGTCACATAAATCATTATTGTCATAGTAATCATCACTGCTATCACTGTTATAAGATTGTCACATAAATATTATGCAGTGCTCAGACGAAACTAGAACATGTAAGTTTCTATAGTGGAAATTTGGTTTTGCTAGGTTGGAAATTAGGCTCATTAAGTTCACAGCTATTTCATTTAGCATTCATAAATCAATGTGTAATACTGCAAATTATTTCAAATTGTTACTCTTCAGCTTTTTACACTGAAACAGATGCAAGCAAACTGCGATTGTGCATCATGACTGTCCGATGACTACACCATTGCTGTGGTTTTTAACCTTGTTAATATAATTCATAGTATCACGTAGCAATGGGAAGTCTTAGGTTAAATTAAATCAGTTTCAGGTAGTTGCAATGTTTTGAGCTCACCCTTAAGGGAAAAATGTGTTAATTCCTGAAGCTATTTTAATTAATCCAACCACCTTTTACCTACATATGGTGATCCCTTGAGTAGTATCTGCCTAACAAGGATTTCCCGAAATAGCTTGAATGACTGGGATTCTTTTCTTGGTGCATGTCACCTATACAATTTCTGGAAATCTCAACAATTTCAAAAGCTAATTGCAGAAAATGTCACCCCCTATACGGGCAGTTAGCATGCAAATATGCAATGTTTCTGATAAGAGCAGTGTGGAAAGTTTTGGTCGACAAATGAATGGATAACTCAAGAAAGTAACCACAAAGTTGATAATACAGAGAATACACAATACAGCGCACACGATAAACACAACCAGTGCACTCTGACACAAACAAGCAATCATTGGTATTCGTAGCCTGAGGCGAATTATATCAGAGCATAATCTGATTCTGTATGTGGTGATATACATAAACGAAGTCAAACATTTTCACCAGTCATTGCCAGTGAAAATGTCAGAAGTGATGCCAATCAGCATATACTCCTGCAGTATATGATTAGTATCAGATACTTTGAATAGCATAAAAATACGCTTACAGATATTTCTTGACATTGATAGGCCATAATATTGATATGCATTAATATTTGGAAAAGATACTGACATCATGATTATGATGGAGCAGTTTAAGAGCAGTCTATCAGGCAAAAAATTCTTACTGTTAACCCACTTGGTTAGATTTGTATACCCCCTCGTGAGCTAGTCAAACAACTTTGTGTTTATTATTTACTGATTTGGAGGTTTCAAATTATTAAAGTGCAGAACATATATAAAATATTAACAATTATTATGGTTACTTTCTAAATTTCTGTAAAAATAATGAACACAATCAAAGCACCAGAACAACTGAAAAGTATTTTTAAAAGCGTAACCTAAATACATGTTACTAAAATAAATAAATAGCTTAAAAAGTATCAACCCAGTATATTGTTGACATAACCCCCCCACTCCGAGTCAAATACACACACGCCTCCATGGTCACATCCTAGATGCCTGTGTGCTTTGACCGACCACCAACGTCGGTCACACACAACAAAACCGACAAGGCAACCGTGCGTATTTCGAATGACAGTTATGGTTCGCGTTTTGGAATATGAAAGGCCGCCGTGGTTTGGTAGACGACACAACAAGCCTAAATCACGGGCACTGAGACGAGTCTGTTTACAAGTGAACCGGGGAGCATACATCAAAATAATGTGCACTGAGACCCCCTGCCAATCCACACACAGGCAAGAAATGCAATCGGACATATCAATAGGCCAGCGAAACAGCGACAACGGACGTGCCCCATAGAATTAGCTGAAGGTGAAACAGTCAGTACTGGAGAAACACCACAGGGGATATAGTGTCCTGTACACAGGGAGGGGGGGGGACACGTCAACAGCTGTCTGAGAACACATCAAAGAACACGAGTGACGACTGTAACTTTCCGGAGATTATTAAAAATCTGTAACCTTCAGAAGGTGAAATGGTCTGTTTTGGTTAAACCGGGTTCTTAACACAAGGGAACATGTAAACAACTGCCTGGAAATATATTGGGGGCTTAAGATATGCTAACACGTGTACAAATACATACACATTTGCCTGGATACAAACACCAGTTTTATTTCTGTCATTGCCAACTACAATGATGACTGAATGACAATGTAAAACTACATCGGTGTTACTTATCTGACATTCGTTCGCCGTCACAAACTTGTGAGAAAACAAAACACAGACAATTATACATAGAGATAGACCCTCTAATGAAACTTAATGAAACACGTAATTAAATAACTCTAAATAACTATCTTTGTTGTTATTTTACTGCACTACCAATTGCCAATAAATCAGAGGCTAACTTTCTTAAGAATCACATGGAAGAGGAAGGTGAACCTCAGCTCCTAGGATGAGAGTAATTTACACTGCCTTCGAGTTCGCATATTAATACACATAGGTTGAATGTAACATCGTAGAGGATGACTTCACAAACAGAACCGCCAGTGGGTATGTTCTGCCTACCTGACATCTGACAGGCTGTGGCAGGGTTACATAAACCCTACTGGACCACCAGTAACAACCCTGTGGCACCCATGCCCCCTTCACAATCAATTTCAATCACCCTCGTATCAACATTCCTGACCCATGTAAGTTGCAGTCAACAGTCCCTTTGATGAAACCAGTTCAGCGATCTTTGGGCTGCCCAAACGTACCCAGCAAGGTTAATCATGCTGTGTTTGTAAATATATCAGAATACCTGTCTGGGGCTGTTAACAAATTACCCTTCACATTTTCTTTGTAGATGTTTATCTGCTTTTGTAGCCTACATATCAAACAAATATGTTTTCTTTAGACATAAAAATTATTAAAGAGCAATACGTTTATAAAGTCACAATAAAGTCAATTTTAATATGGTAATATAAGTTAGACTCCATACAATTATCAGGCAAACTAATAATTATTAATACGGTAGAAATTAATTGTGAACTTCATGAAACAATCTATTAGAGTAATGCAGGTTTGAGTAACACTTTCCTGAAACATTAAACTAAAAAACAATGCTAATGTTATGCGTACTATATTGCCACTGAAGTTTCACAGTTCATGAGCCTCTATAACTTTTACAACCACGCCTGTACTAAAATACAAATGTCAACACAGGAAGTGTCTAGGTCATCAGAAATTAATTTATTGGAAGCACGTGCAACCTTTAGAAATGTGTTTCCATGATTATCCCATATGTGTATTGTGATTTGTGGCATAAAAAATTGTAGATGCTGTGGTTGTCTTAAAAGCTAATTAAATGGTAATTGCAAACATCGTCCTTTTTGAATTTCATACATAAATACTAGAATCTCAAGCAATCAAAGTGGTGCTCAAACCAGCAGACCTGTCTGACTCAAAGGTAATTCTACTTCACTGGAAAGCATTCAGCCATGATGAAATTGCTACACAATGACTAGTCATTCACATACGTTCATGCACTGCCATTTATAGCCACGCATTCACCTGTACAACTGAGGCATTCTGAACTGAATGAAACTACACAATAATTGAAATGGTGGGTTCTTCTCAATTGTCCAACCACAGTACCAGTTAATTATTACTTACTTGTCAACAAGCTGCTGGTAATACTCATGACACCGGCCATATAGCCAGTAGGTAGTACCCTATAAATGGCTAACCCTTATGAGTAACGTGCAATTGGTGTCTTCACAAGGATTTACCACATAAGTAACCACAAATGATAAAGGGCAAAAAAAGAAAAAGGTAAGGTCTTACACCCTTATATAGGTCAGTCTCCAATCCATCGGACTGCTCAGAAGACAATAGTAAATATGCAAAAAACATACGCAAGAAAGGGGGAAGATCACATATGAAGTTGTGGGCAGGTAGAAATGCCGGTGGGAGGTTAAAAAATAAAGGAGCAAGTCTTCCAAAATTATAGACATTGCCAGTTATGCCTTAAAAATGGGTGTGACACATGTGCTTGTAGTTTATTTCAGGCAGGTCATAAACACATCTCAACTAGTTTGTAGGTATACATTTTGTCCGGCATAAGATCGTCTTACACCCCTACATAGTGCAGTGTCAAACCCATGGGAATGCTCAGAAAACTGCAGTAAATGTGCCGAAAACACACGCAAGGGAAGACGACATATGAAGTTGTAGGGCCGTGTGAAGACAAACATGGACAGATCTTCCGATAAAAATACAATGGAAAAAATGGACAGAATCAGTAGTATACACTAGCATACCTGTCTCTCACATCTGCACAATAAACATTACACCTGTCTCTCACATCTGCACAATTAACAGGGAACAGGGAGAAAAAACACAAAAAGCGCATTCTTACCTCAAAGTCGCCATCAACATCGATGCCGTCTTGCATGAACACCCAATAGTCAATGTCCTCTCTCATCATGCACAAGTCGGTGTCGAAAAACGACTCACGCTTGCTACTCAGCATCTGCTTGAACCCGGCATTAGACAGACGTTGCTTCATCTTAATATCCGGGGATCTCCTCCAGATCTGAGGCTCCTTCCAGGATCGTGTCCTCAGGATCAGGTGAGGGGAGTTGATGGGAGTGACAGGCAGAGATGCCGTCTGTGAATCCGGGGATGACTGCGTCACATCGCTGTCACTCCCCTGTTGGTCAGACGCCATGGAGTACTTCCGAGGGATGACCAGAGAGATGTCACTTTCATCATCTGGCGTTGGAGTCATCGCCACCATACTGACATCTCTTGTTAGTGTGTCTAGGCATGGTACGTTGCTGTCACTCAGACTCGTCTGTAGACGACGCAGGTCTTTGTTTGCCTTGAGGCGTCGCGTGAACGTATGAAACATGGTCTTCTTCTTCTTATTCATTGTTTTCAATGAGTATCTCTATAACCGACTTTACATAAAAATCCTCACATTTGTTAAATCTTACCAACAAGATTTGATTCTATGGCTCCGCCACCTGTACCAATCCTGGCACTATAGATGGCGGAACATTTCAGCAATACACACACACTACAGCGACACAGCCACGGCACACAGACGCCACTGAACAATCCAATCTCTTTCTGCCAACTGGTAGTTTACATTCGAGATACGAGCCAGTGGTCCAAATCTTGCCATCTCAGCTCATGAATGACGTCTTGTCGATTTTGAATGCTCAATGGCAACCCATTCATGGGGCGACTGTTTTGAAAACTCTGACCTTCCGTCATTCACCTCTCTGGCACGATCAACAATGTGCCCCAGCTGAAGGTGTGTCCACAGACCACCGTCTCACCATTCATTGAAGTCGTGAAAGCAATCACACGCCACAATGTTCCACGTACTAGATTGTGGTCACTCTGCACAAATCCACTTTGTTTTTGGGCACAAAAATAACACGACTGCTGTGACTCGCTGAATGAACACCAACAGCGACAATTATAGCCACGGAGATAAATATCGCGATATATCCCCAGATTTCCTGTTCACAACATCCCCTGTGTCAATCAGTACTTCGCATGTCAACATAAGAACAACGTGCCAGACTGACGCGAGGTACAAAACGTCAACACGTAACACTGCCACCTGCTTCAAAGTTAAACGGTAATCACCGACTACTCATAAACCAGCCGGGCGTATATGCACCAGGCATGTCACTGCATCATAAACCCAAATAATGTAACAACCATAAATGTATACTGCATCCGTATACACGACAATGACGTCCACGGTGTGGTGATTTCGCCGGAGCAGAATCCAAGATCTGCCCGTCAAAACCGACTCCTGCTTCAGTCGCTATCAACACAGTAATGATCCTGGGTCTGTTGGCACATGAATTCATAACCCATCAAATGCTATCACAAAATCTGCAGCCTTCCTGGTTCCGGTTGAGTCACCAGAACAGCTGTTCATCCACGCGTGTCCATCTATGTCCGTGTGGAGGTAGGGTGCCACCGCACACTGACCAGCAAGTGACCGACCCACGAGTCGTCCAAGAGAACTATGTGTGCAGGAAAATAAATTTCCGACAGTAGTTGGCATGAGAATCCGTGACGCAGGATCTATTCACTGGAGCCTCAGTCTTCAGCACTAATCGCTTCAGACTATACACACACATACACACACATACACAGTGTGTGGCATTAAGTAAGTCAACCTACACTGACTACGGCCAAGTCCTACAGGCAAATCCGGGACAACTTGACAAGAGACCCTTCAACAGCGGCCAATTTCGTCACTGGCGCTTATCAAAGCCACAGATTGTATCAGGGCCCTAAACCCCAGTTCCACAGCCTTAGGTGGCCCATCTTATCAGACTTACAGTTGGTACACAGGAACTAGAAAAACACCCCAATAAATGGGTTGCACTCGTCAAACAAACATTTGCAACAATGTGTGGAACAACAATGTCAATTAAACATCATCAGATTTTCATGAGAAACCATAATGATATACAGGGGCCTGTATGTCTAAACAGGTTTGTAATCACAGCTAGTGTGTGCGTCATGGAGTTTAATCAATTAAAACCCAGCAGTGCCAATCAGCAGCAATATTTTGTTGATAATCATAATCAGCAGATTTCATTCATAGAGGAAATACCTTCTGAGTGCGTGGTTTGTAGCTACAGGAGACAAACGGAAGCTGAGTCAACACACGACGTTCCTGTATATAGAATGACGTCTGTGGTGTATTTACAGGCACTTGATCCTACAGATTAAGATGGATTTTCCAATAATATCACCAACTGTGAAACAATTAAACAACAGTTCTAACGTCAAACCCATTACGAGTTACGCAGGTGAATAGAAAGCTAATTAATCCTCATTTGTTCATTCCACTTTTAGCCACACATACGTCTATATTATATCAGGGCAGGTTCTGTCAGGTTTCCAGTGGGTGCTATTAATGGCAATTAATTGTTTAAGTCTGGTAAACAAACACACTACTTGCAGTTTCCCCAATGATGTTACATCAGAAACAACCAACTTTTGAGAGTCGTGTAAATAATATTATCATGCCATTCAAAACATAGAAGTGACATGAAATTACACATAGAACTGTGACTGTTCTTTTATTGTGTACCTGTCATTTCATTCCAGTTCAATCCTTTGAATCATAACCAATACATTTGTCGGTGAACCCATTTGTCACATTATCTGCCAGCTTCACTAAGTGGCCAAATTAACGTGTATGCCTGTGGCTTAGATGCAATCCGCGAGAGTTTTGGTAGTAAACGTAAAGGCAAGCTCTTATACATCCAAAGTCATCACTTAAGACACTTAACACTTGACTCCCTCACTGACCTCTTAATGTGGACACTGTCTGGACTTCTCTGGGAAAAGCATTCAGCCATGCTTCAACTACTCCATGAAGACGTTCCATACACAAATATGTACTAGTCTATAGCCAGGTCTTGACTAAATACCCTACCCAGTAATCCACCCCACCCTTCCCCATGTCATCCAGACAACTCGAGACACAACTGACCCAAGGCATTGAAAACGTAAACCAACAGTGATTCTACTATTTCACAGAGGGTGAATTGACCAGTGTTCTGGGGTTTAGAGCCTCAGTGTTGGGTAATAAACTTGACATTGACATGTTTACAACTTGCTCATATGAACCATTTGATAATGGGACTTATATTTCACCAAATGCATCTTCTTTGGCTTTATTTAACAACCTAAATTACATAATAAAAATACTAATTTGTCTTTAACGAAGCAAATGTCAAGAGCAAAAATGTACTGGTCACAGGGAATATGTTTAAGATAAAGACTAAAATGTAATGGTGATAAATTCTAACTGCAGCCCTTGGGTTCTGCTGGTTGGTGCACTGGTGGGGGGTGGTATGCCAACTAGTAGATATCATTTATCCAAACATAATTGAAATTCAAGTAATAAAAACATTACCCTGCCTATGCCTTGAATATGCCATTGAAAACCACACACAATCTTTGTCATAAGTGCACAAAAACAAGTGTTTGCCACACAGTGACAACGGGTATTACATAAATGCAACTGGTCTTTATCGGGAGAATTCCACAATGAAGCCGACAGACGAAACGGGCAATTATATCATCAACGATCAATTTTATCTTCAGCCATATGACAACATGGTGACAGACCTACAGTGAAAACAACCGTGATTCATTATGCAAACGCAGTGATGTTGTCGTATTTTAACAATCACGTAGAAGTGCATGACAGAAAACAGTCCAGCCTTTGTCTCGCAGCATACCACAGTAATTAGCTCAGCTGTACTTCTGGACACAAGACAAGAAACACCTGTCCTTGTTATGATTTTCTAAGCATGACAAAGGAACAATTTGATGGACACCAAGAAAAAGTGCATGGACATATATCGCCTAAGAAATGCCAACTATGTTTTAAATAAGTCCTTTCTATAATGGTGACATCATCAAGCATGTTTGTACTTACAGTACAATGGATATGATTGATCTGCTTATGACATTCGTACATGTATTACATTTGTATTTTTGTATAAAGCTTAACTCATTAAAAACCGAAACATGTATATGACTGACTTAAGTTAATTATGTATTCAATTAACTGTGGAACAACAAAAACATGGCATCATCAGCAAATGTTAAATATGTAACTTCAAATGGCAATTGTAAAGGAAGACCCTGGATGACTGACATTTCAAGTTTTTATGATAAATCTAATTTTCCATGTATTACCTACACATTGTAAAAAACCTTAACTAAGTAATAATGTATATGTAATTAATGTGAATGTTCTAATAATCATGTGGTAATATCCCTACTTTTTATTCCCGTTATAGCTACTAATTAAGTTTGACAGTTGAACTAGTCCCGTTATAACTACTTTTCTATTTCTCCATTTTTACAATGTAACAAGATAAGGGAGCATTAACTATTTCATCTCCATCTAGCTGATGTGTCCTTCAATAATACATTTCATGTAAGAATCTTACAGTAATCTGAAATAGTTGATGCTCCCTCTTGCTGTCCTCTCCTGAATTGTGTAATTAAATAAGTAGCTATAACGGGACTAGTTTGCCTGTCAAACTTAATGAGTAGCTATAACGGGAAAAACTGTAGCTATAACGGGAAGTAGCTATAACGGGAAGTAGCTATAACGGACCTAAACCAAATCAGCTAGGGGAAGTAATTTTAGGATATTCACTGGATCAGTTTCTTGAATGCACGAACTGAACATCAAAGGGCATCGCAGTTCAACTACCTGGCAGTGAACAACGCTTTTTATTTACGGTTTGAGTAAGTTCCATCACGATGCTTAAACTGCGCATGCTGCAATGACTTCTTTATCCATTTACACTAGCCACAAACATCCACAGCCTGTGCTATCATATCACATCTCTAGTACAGTTTCTAAGGACTCCTTCTTCCCAGCTATGTATTCAGTTGCGTAAGTACAAGTCACAGTCAGTGTTTTAGTCACATCCCCAATGCAAGGGAAGGTTTGGCCACTGATGGATGGTTAGGCGCTTTATACTTTTATCACTTGTAATCACACAAAAATAAAATAAAGGTAATTTCTTATACAGCACAGTAGTCAGTCCTCAGGACTGTTCAACGTGCTTTAGACATTGATTCCCTGGCAGACCTAGTCAATCAAACACTATCTCAATTTATCTGGGAAGCATCCAGCCACACTATAATTAATGCACAAAGTACAAATATCCACCACTATCTATTGACAGATAATCATTCATATAGCTGATTGAACTGGAGCAATGCAAAGTGAAAAACTTGCCATGGGGTCACACTGCAGCAGACGATTTGAACCCAGGCTTAGTTGAGAGTCCGAGGCTCTCTTAGTTGAGAGTCCGAAGCTCTACCACTGAACCACTGCACTACTCTATACTAGAATATAACAAGTTTTTAATTAGTTCAGCCTGCACCAAATCCAGAACAGTGCTCCTGATGGGAATATGTATTTAATAAACATTCCACTTTGATCTATGGAAGAAGTGTTTCAGATTCATTCCCAAAATACATAGTATGGGTAGGGTTTCTTTTATTTTTGAACACTCAAAATCAGGAACAAACAGCTCTGACTTAACAATCTCATAGCCAGTGACTGTGAGATAATGAGCAAGCTGAAGGTGATGTTACTCAAAAAGCACAGCAATTAGTAACAGCTCAGCTAATCCTCAAAGGATTTCTATGTGGGGTCACTGCATTCCTTAATTACTGCCTACTCACTGACAAGTGCACAACAGTCTTTCATGTCAAGGGTGCAATGCAGGTGTATTATGCAAAACAAAAGAAGCCAGAGACAATTGCAATTACAGTTGTTGTCATCTGAGATGAAAGCTGGCTAATGGCTGAGAAGTCAGGTGGGTTTATTTGGCTTCCTGCAGAGTTAGATTGTACAGGTATTTACAGAGTAGTTTGTTTTGTTTGCTTGACTGCAATGTCAAAGAGAACGAGCAAACATGCCAGATGACCCACTGTGAGCAAAACACTGAGCATCAGTGAATACGTTATTGTTCTACCACTACACATTCCGATGGTGAAAAAACAGCAGCATCTACACCATCTTTCTTCCTAATTTGGGCCGGGTGCTTCACAATGGTTTAGCAAATATGAAGTGGTCCATCAAAGTTGTTTTAATCCATACCCGTAGTTGAAATTCTATTTGGTAGAATACAAAGAAAATATGATGAGAAATGGCAAATTAGATATAGAAAGAACCAAGACTAATCTACAATTGAAATTTCTTCAAGATAGTTAATGTTATTAGGTATTAGTCTCTGACAAAGAGATCACACATGAAACACATGTGCAACAAACTTTTTGTTAAGACTAAAATTTCAAGGACATCGCGGCCGACCCAGAACCAGCCTCCCCAGGACACTTGACACTGACCTGCAGCAGATAGGCATGCGCCTAAAGACCAGGGCTGACATGGAAAAGCTGCACCGAATCGCATTAAACAGAACTGGATGGCATATATTACACAAAATAAGTCATGCAACATGGCTGCCACGATGGCAGAAGACTATATTATTATTAAGACTAAGTTCTACATTACATAACTGTGCAGAGGTCAGAGTTGTATTTATCAATCAAACGTCTCAAATAAAAAATGAAACTTTTAAAGTTATCAATTACACGGTGTACATTGAACAAGTGCCAGTTGATTACTCTTAATTTCAAATGTCTCTTGATAACTGTAATTCAGTTCACCACTCGTTTCATGTACCTGTACAGTACAAAGTTAATGCTTTACCAGATGTCAAGACAGCTCAATTCAAACGGTAATAGTTACTCCACTTCCTCCTTCCCCTTCCAGAACTAGACACATAAAGAAGTAGTGTGGTGCCTAGTTCAACTATCAAACTCAATGAGTAGTTCTAAAGGATTACAAAAGTAATTATAACAGAACATAGCTATAACAGAAAGGTTCCACTGAGTTATCGTATATATTTATGATGACATCATCCGGGACTTTACAGGGACTGATAATGCCTGATTGACAACAGATGAAGGTTTCTACGACAGGTAAATCTAATGTTTAGAAGCAACACCTGATAACATGAATTGTGCTCCTGATTAACCTCACACATGATTAATAGTCACCCCACAGGCCCACAGGCCCACAGGCCCACAGGCCCACAGGCCCACAGGCACTGACTGTCATCACCCTCGCTCCACAAAACTCCTGATGATACATGTTAACATCTATAATCTCTTACTGAATTAGGAAAACTCATGCCCAATTACAGAACACATTCCCTTTGATCTATTACGTAACGATACTCTGCACAGTGTTTGCTATCTCTCTGGGAGGTTTTTTGCTCTCATAATAGCTCTTCTGATAGAAATCTCAATGAGCCCATGACAGACTATAATATCCTTTGTGAGGTTTGTCATGCATCCTGTTAAAATAGATCCACACGTGTTCCGAGTCTCATTGTGCTAACTCAGTTGGCAAGTTGTATTCATCAATATCCACATCACGGAACATTTCACTCAATGAGTAATTGTTCCTGTAATGTTAACATTATAAAGACTGCGACAAGCCATGTGTGCCCACTATATAAAATAGTGTGCATGCATGAGTGGTGTGGTGTGGCGTGGCGTGGCGTGGCGTGGCGGTGTGGCGGTGTGGCGGTGTGGTGTGGTGTGGTGTGGCGTGGATGGCGTGGTGGCGTGGATGGCGTGGTGGCGTGGCGGAGTGGCGGTGTGGCGTGGTGGCGTGGTGGCGTGGTGGCGTGGTGGCGTGGTGGCGTGGTGGTGTGGTGGTGTGGATGGCGTGGTGGTGTGGTGGTGTGGTGGTGTAGTGTGGTGTGGTGGGTGGGTCAATTTATCTAAAAACCTATCTCTTTATTGCTGCTTACTCTCCTCCCTAGCTTCCTAGCATCTTCATCCTTCCGACTACTCGCGCATTGTTTACAATTACGAGATTGCCTAATCCCTTGTTTTTGTCGCGCCACTGAGCTTGATCTTCGAGGATATTTGCGCATAAGAAGTCATTATTAATAATTATTATTACAATCTATTTAAATGGGCTGGATTTGTAAGTTGACAACCTTTTGGAAAGAATGACATGAAGATAGCATGATTACTATAATTTTGTTACCATGCAAAATGTAAATTATTATGAAGTTGCCTGTAGTCAGAGCAACTTCATACTCCATGCTGGCAGTCTTGCTTGGTAATTGGATTAGTTTTTAGGTTTATGACTACACCGCCTCCAGCACACATGACATGACAGTTGCTCATAACTCTAGCCGTGGCCGACATAATAAAGCAAGCTTAGTGTTACACGTTTCATGCTAGACCACACAAAAGCATCATTACATATCAAAAGAGTATCACTTACATGTAATATTTTCCGTGATGCAACTCCAAGGGATACTTTTGGGCTCGAGTAACGGCAACTTATGATCCACTGAAGCCAGACAGTATCCACTTTGCCATCCACACACAACTGCAATCAGTGTCCACCTATCGTCCAATTGTCATCATCCAGAAGCTCCCACCTGTGTTGTTTGATCAGGCACTATGTACACAGGTGTATCTGTTGTTCAGGTGGTGTCTGTCAGGTGGTGTCTGTCAGGTGATCTCTGTCCGCCACTACAAGCAGATGCATCTACGGCAATAAATCACTTATTTGGCGTCATCAAAACCAGCAGCACACACAGTAGACTGCAACTCTCTTCTCCTCTCTGTCTCGCTAATTGGTATAACTGGTGGAATCACAGAACACTTTATGGGTCAACTGGTTAGTGAGCCAAAGGGCAGAGAATGCTGTCATGCCCTCAAGGTCTTTCATAGACACCCACCCAGGGCAGGATTGCTCAAAAGGAGGCTGGGATACAACAGACACCAAAGGATCTCGCTGGTAATTTGCTGTGCATTCAATCATGTGCGACCGAGCGTGGCGATGTGTATTCACCGCACAGACAGGACATTTGCAATTCACTTTATTAACTAATTTCTCATTAACAGACTGACAACACAAACGACATCATTAGCAGTCACATCTTAAAGTGTGGCTCACGCACGCGTGCCTGTGCACATGCATGACCATACAGACCTGTGGAATTACTTTCCTCTAGGCCAGCTGTACACTTCATGCTCTCTGGTAAACATGTCTTTGTAACATCTCAAAAACCATTAGAACACTTAATATATAGTCTTTTTGTCTTCATAACATAATTTTGTTTGGTAATTTTTTTTAAACTGCCACAGTTACAAAAAAATGTACAATTCTTTGTTATTCCCTGTCAATGTCTATATCACAAATCTTGTCCCAAACAGAAGGAAATCAGGAATTGAGAAGAGATTGAGACTGACATGAAGAAATGGTCTACACCAAAGAAACAGCTAAAAACCAAAGGGCTTAGAAATGGACAAGGCATGTGCAGAGAATAGGGGTGTGAAGATTCAACAGAACGAGAATGAAAAACAGAAGACGCTGACAGATGAAGGAAATCCTACAAGAAGTGCAACTAGCAGAAAACTATCACAGAAGGCCTAGATAGATGGAGAGGATTAGCAAAGAAGGCAGCATACATCAAGTGAAGGAAACATAAAAATATCTTGTGTCAAACTGAATACTTAGTTATTGGTTACCAATTGTAGGTGTTTTTGTCATTTAGATGCACACAACTTTGGGGCTGTCTTCTCTTCTTTCCATGTCTTTATTTCTACATCAATAATCCTCTGCCAATTGTTTCTTTGACTTCCTCTCTCCTTCATTTCTCTTGGACTTTCCTTGGTCAAAGACTCTCATTCCTTGTTGGATTTTTCAGAGTGTGGTGAACCTAGTGTTACAAATCTTGTTTGTTACATAACTGTGCAGTCTGCTACAAAGCCAGAACATTTCAAGGATTACTGTTTCACTAACATTGTTTTGAGCTCATAAGTCTGATTTCACTCTTTAGAATCGATTTTGCTCCTTAACTATTATCTTGTATACTGAAAACTCCCAACACCAGGAAGCCCCAACTGGGACATTTTTGCTGGTGTGCCACAGAAACAGTCCTTTCTGTGTTGCATTTCCAAAAGCTCCAACAACAGAACATGTTTAATGGTGGATTTTCACTACAAGCATCTCTGTGAAATGCTCCCATGATGCATCACTAATGGCTGTGTCAGTTATATTATTGGACCTAAGTCCAGAAACTGTTGAATGCCAGGGAGTACCAAAGCCTGCTCATTGATGCCCTGCACAATGGGGGGTGAATACATTGCTTACTAATTGAGGGTAATTCACCAAGCTCTATTTCTAGTACTGAACCCTGGTTATGCAAGATCCCAGTTACTTTGCCACAATGCCTGTTATGTGCATGGCACCCCCAGCAGTGTCTGGACGTGGTCTGTCACCCTACCTATCTTCCTCCCTCATGCATAAATTCAAGATATTAGGAGACTGTGCAGCATAAATAAGAATTTAGGTACATTTTGTAAAGTATACAACATATCAATCATGAAACTGGATCTAAATGAAGTTGACTAAATCAGTTATGCATCTGATTACTGTATTATAATTATAAGTGTTAGAAAAGTGAGAGAGAGAATAAGAAGATGGAAGTTAACAGCCAATCACACTCCTGACGACAACGATTCATGAGGATAGCAACAACTAATATCTTATTTCAACAGAATAAAAAATTCTCTGTCACTGTAAAGCTTATTTCTACAACTTTTATAGCAAACATCAGTTGAGCAATACACATAATGAATGGTCTGAGACAGTCTATACTTAGTCTGTACTTGGGACCCCTTAATGTTGACACATTGATGTATTTTTCTCTCTGCAGTGTTGTAGGTTTACGAATACACATTTACAAGTGTCATGTAATTAAGTCTAGCAAGATGGACGCTGAAAAAAGACAACTATGGTTTGTTTTTAGTTATAAATTCAAATATAAATACCTTTGCGATAAACACTAAATCCTCAGGATAGTTCTTTAAATAATCAGTAAAAACTTGTCAATGCATTCATCATCCTGTACAGGTGACACGTTCACACAGGCTAGTGTAAAGAAAGGTGTAAGTTTAAACTTACCTAATCAATCCTCTTCACTTGGGGTGCATAAGGCTGCCATCAGAGTTCGCCACTGTGGTCCGTCCGTCGCAAACCTTTCTCAGTATCCCTGACTCAATCTCTCTCCACCATCCTTTGCCTGGTCTTCAGTCAGCCTCTCTTTCCGACCAAGACCTAGAGCTGATGGGTTGAAACGTTGTACATTTCACAGAGATATGCTCCAAAGTTAATTTCTTAAAGCTAAAGTTGCCTACAACAATATGCATAGACGGATTTTGGGATACCACTGATGGGGCAGTGCGAGTTACATGTTTGTAAAGAATGTTACTGATTCATTTGATGTCATAATGGGTAAAGATTTTATATTTAAACATGTCTTCACCATACATAACGACTTCACAAAAGTTATGTACAATTGCAGTGACTTAGCATACGGCCCAATGTGGAGTAGCTGGGTCAAATCCCTCTACCCTCCAAACCAGTGAGATTTATTTTTTTATGACTGATACAACTTATTAATTAATTTATTTTTCACTATTCATATTTTTTATTTTTTTATCGTTATGTGTAAATGCATATTTATCAATTATTCAATCAGTTGTAGTGGTTATATTCTGTAATACTAAATTTTACATTATGTAACATTATGTAAATATATTTAATCTTTATCTACACATATTTGTACCATTATTTACTTTTTAAAGGCTATTTATGTGTATGAACCAACCATGGGTTTTTACCTGAAATAAATGTACAATGTATTTGTAAACGTATTACTTACTTACTTACTTACTTATGCCTGATTGCTCGCTGGGAGCATAGGCCATCGACCAAGGAACGCCACCGTTTTCTGTCCGTGGCCATCTTCTCCATTTCTCTCCTGGTGTATCCCATCTCCTTCGTTTCTTTTTCCGTGTCTCTTTGCCAGGTGTTTCGTGGCCTACCTCTTCGTCTCTTCCCTGGGGTGTTCCATGTGATGGCTTGACGGGTGATGGTGTTTGGTGGTTTCCTGAGTGTATATCCTATCCACCTCCATTTTCACTTCTTTATTTCATTTTCTATGGGTAGTTGCTTGGTCATTTTCCAGAGTGTAGTGTTGGATATCTTGTCTGTCCACTTCAGGTGTAGGATTCTACGCAGGCATTTATTGATGAAGGTCTGTATTCTTTTTAGTGTCTTCTGTGTACTTCGCCATGACTCCGATCCATAGAGTAAAACTGCCTTGACATTTGAATTGAATATTCTCAGTTTGGTGTTAGTTTTAATTTGTTTTGCTCTCCAAATTTTTCTCAACATGATGAATGCAACTCTTGCTTTCTGTATCCTTGCTTTGACGTCTTCTGCTGTGCCTCCATGTTTGTTGATTGTACTGCCCAGGTATGTGAATGAGTCTGTCTCTTCCAGTGGCTCTCCGTTCATTGTAATGGGGTTGTTGTTCTTTGTGTTGGCTTTCATAATCCTTGTCTTGCTTCTGTTGATGTTGAGTCCTAGCTGTGTTGACACTGTGTTTAGTAGCTCTGTTTTTTCCTGCATTTGTTGATGGCTGTGTGAGAGGAGAGCGAGGTCATCCGCAAAGTCCAGGTCCTCCAACTGGCTCCAAGGTGTCCACTGGATCCCATTTCTTCTATATTTTGTAGTCTTTTTCATGATCCAGTCTATGGCGAGCAGGAATAAGAATGGTGACAGAAGACATCCTTGCCTCACTCCTGTCTTCACCATGAAGGAGTCTGTAAGTTGTCCTGCATGAATGACCCTGCATGCCATATCTTCGTAACTATTTCTTATCAGAGATATAAGTTTATTCGGTATCCCGTAGTGCTGTAGAAGCTTCCACAGTGTATCTCTGTCGAGGCTATCAAATGCCTTCTCGTAGTCTACAAAGTTTATGTACAGGGATGAGTCCCATTCCATGGATTGTTCAACAATGATTCGCAGTGTTGCTATTTGGTCGGTGCATGATCTGTCTTTGCGGAAGCCAGCTTGGTGGTCTCTGAGCTTGGCATCCACCCCTGTCTTCAGTCTGTCCAAGATGACTCTGTTGAGGACCTTTCCGGGTACTGATAGGAGCATTATCCCTCTGTAGTTATTACAATCTTGCATATCTCCTTTCTTTGGGAGCTTCACGAGGTATCCTTCTTTCCATTCAGTTGGTATTTCTTCTTGCTCCCATATCTTCCCCAATAGATCATGCAGTATCTCTGTGGAGGTCTCTATGTCAGCCTTGATTGCCTCGGCAGGAATTTTGTCTGGGCCTGAAGCTTTCCCTCTCTTCATGTGATGGATGGCTTTCTCAATCTCTGCCTTACTTGGTCTTTCGCAGTTTATCTGGAGTACTTCTTCAGCTGGTGTGATGTCTGGAGAATTCTGGGGTGGTGGCCGGTTTAGCAGTTCTTCAAAATGTTCCCTCCATCTCTTCAACTGGTCTTCGTCACTGGTAAGTACATTGCCATTCTTATCTTTGATAGGTCTGTCTGTACGCTTGTACTTTCCTGCTAATTTTCTTGTTATTTCATACAGTTGTTTCATGTTTCCTTGGGCTGATGCATCCTCTGCTTCCTTGGCTAGGTCTTCAATGAAGTTTGCCTTGTCTGTTTTTACGCTGTTCTTGACTAAATTTTACATTATGTAACATTATGTAACATTATGTAAATATATTTAATCTTTATCTACACATATTTGTACCATTATTTACTTTTTAAAGGCTATTTATGTGTATGAACCAACCATGGGTTTTTACCTGAAATAAATGTACAATGTATTTGTAAACGTATTACAGCGTACAATATATGTCACCATAGGATCTCTATTGCCATGTCAAATCTATTAACGATTTACAATCAATGTGATTCACCAGCCATGCTGCAATCGTAGTTATTTTAGTGGCTGTTACTCGGTTAGAGTTTATGTAGAGTAATGTAGTTATTTCAATCTTTTAACTTTTGCACCAATGCTGTAATATTGAAATAAAATGTTGAATTTACTTCTACTCTTACTTCAAGTACTTTTGAAAGCAAACTTTTTCTCAAATTTGCTACAGTTGCAGAGGGAATAAAGAATGGTCTGGGATTATAATGAAAGCTATTTTACACTAAGGAATCACCTGTGTCAACAGTTTTTGTCTTGCCTCCATCATGTCCTGCAGACGGCCACTGTCAAATGAGCTGCTTGTGTCAAAGTAGACAACAGTTTGTCTTGTTTCCATGGCAACTGACAGTGCTACGCTGAGACACAACTGTAACAATGACTAGTAACACTTTGGTGACTAATCAACGTAATATTCACTGGACTTTGGACATCCTATAACTGTTAGGAAGTGTAATCAAGAAATTAACAGGGATAGCTTTTCGGCAACATTTTGAAAGGTCAAACAAGCAAGCTGAATATTCCATACATTTTAAAGTGATTCCCAAATGCTTAGAACATGGTAAACATTAAACAGGAACAGACTGTGTCAACGTTCTCTAACAGGATGGAATGTTGACAACTTTCACTAAAATAGTGTTGTCACTCTGTCAGACATAAGTGATAAAGAACAAAACATTTAGAAGACTAAGGGTGACGTGGTAACAGTTGTGGTCAGAACGCTGGGTCAACTGAGAGAGAATTGACAATCTAACAGCCACAAGGAGATGATGAAAAAAACAATGTCCTTTTACCCTACCTGAGTCTTACCACTTGCAACTGGTCCAACCACCTCGGTCACTTCGGCCGTGTATAGCCCTCCGTCCAGCAACTGGTCAATACTGCAAGCCAATGATGTCAGAGTACGGATGCATCAGTGTGCAAAAACACATTAGAAGCCGACATACTATATTACACACATGTTCGATTTCTGCAAATGTCTACCGTCCAAAATAATAAGAAACAAGAAAATCTGGTGTTTCGATCTGTATTACATCAACAACATTGTTTATATTGTGTGTATGTATGTATGTATATATGTATGTATGTATGTATGTATGTATGTATGTATGTATGTATGTATGTATGTATGTATGTATGTATGTATGTATGTATGTATGTATGTATGTATGTATGTATGTATGTATGTATGTATGTATGTATGTATGTATGTATGTATGTATGTATGTATATATGTGTGTGTGTGTGTGTGTGTGTGTGTGTGTGTGTGTGTGTGTGTGATGTATGTATGTATGTATGTATGTATATATATATATATATATATATATATATATATAACAACATTGTTAATAATCAATATTATTATTGTCTAATATTGACTTTTTTTAATTACAATTAAATGTCAACTGCACTTCTAGAAGGACAGCTTACACTTTTTTATATTATCATAATCATAATGGTTAAAAATGATAAGTAAAGAATGACACGCACTTGGACGAACCAGTCGATAAGATTGCAACTGATGACATGACATCAACATAGAAGTCAGCAGCATTCATGGGGAATGCCGAGTACTGGGCCAGAAGAACACACTGAATTGACAGCACATCCTGTAAACAGACAAGTACAGGAAAACTACCGTTGTTTATTTGTTTTAGTGTGCTGTAATGCATTTGTACAGTGTATAGAGATTATACAGAATCTGTTTAATAAACAGAAAACATTTCAATTAGTTTCTCAATTGAGAATGGCACTACAGTGTATACACAACTGCTTGCAACACATCTCATGAATATAATGATCACAGGTGTTGAAGTTTGAGGGCCTTGGTGCTGAGCCCCCTAAAAAGGCCCCTATGTTAGTAGAAGTTAACTTAGCCCCCAATGGTTAGAGGTGGTGTGGCAATATTTAGCAATATATTAGGGAAGGGGAGCATGTTTTGTTTGGGGACTGCATGTGAAGTTTTGAAAATAACTTGGAGCCAGTTATGACTCTTCAACGATGCTCCTCTGTTTTCGGAGTGGAGTTGAAGCTCTGGCTCAGTCCTCCCCTAATATTAATTTTGTGTTGATGCCAGTGATGTCATTTGGAATGTCAACATAAACCATGGATTACATTAGTAACATTACTATTTCATGTGATGAAACAGTTTATTGTTTAAAAATGCCTACTGTGTACCCTCTAGGGGTAATGAATACTTAGGCTTACTTGTAATTTAATTTATTATTAAAAATGTAATGATTATGATAAATATGCAATTATAATACATTCCACTATCTTCAGACCCTAAAATAGCAAGATGTCACTATTTTTGGGTCGATCAATTGGAACCTCGTGGTTTATACAGTTTAATTAAGATTTGCTACTAT